>WFMF01000500.1:22301-122800 GCA_011033025.1 Beroe forskalii | reverse complement strand
AAGAACATTGATGGCAGAATTCCAAAAATCTATGTTCGCTCCAAAATTTTAGGGGACTGAAACCACCTAAAACTTTTAGAGACCTGAAACCACCCAAATCTGAAGGTATGAAGTAAATCCAGGTTCCCTCCTAAATTGAATTTGTCAACAAATCAATCAATCAGACGCAAGGTATCGCGCGCGCAAAATTTGAAATTTGCTAAATGTGAGTGGACTTTTTCCAGATCACTACTTTTACCCGCGCCCGACGCAAAGTAATCAAATTAATGATCTCAATGGGCCCGGGATCATGATTTCCATGTAGAGATACAATTCAGAGCTCAATCGGGTACCTGACGTAATCAACACATGCCATTTGGTAGCTTTCGTCATCGAATTATACAGAGTACTAACAAGAACACAATGAATCAGGCATCCAGTTACACAAGTTTGGCGTGCTAGCAGGGATGCCGAAACCATTCCGAAAGTGGGGGGTGTATTTCATGATTTTCACTCATTTTTTCGTGATTTCAAAAAGTGGGGGGTGTTCCAACAGAATGAAATTTTTTTATTGTCGTAATTAAGTTTAATTATCAAATTGAATTAAGAGGATATGTACATAGGTTCCAATATTTCAGTACCTTTCAACAATGCTACTTTAATAAGAAAATTTAAAAGCAAAGATATCTTACTACTTATAATTCTTCCTCATATATATATAATATATAAGTATATATATCTGTCTGTCCGGTTTATGATATCTGTCGGTCCGGTGGCTTATATATAGCCACAGACCTCTCTGACACCACTCAGTACCCAATCAAGCATACCTATGATCGGAATGTTCATACGAAAGTACCAGTGACGTTTGACACCACCAGGCATATAGACATCACTTAGAGGAGTAGGAACACCCGATTAAAACATGACGTCATCACTGATAAGAACTACAGTACTACATTCTACTGTACGAATTGCTGAAGCGAAAAAATGGTGAACGGTGGCCGGAGGCCACGGGCCTTGCTAGTAATTTGAAAGTTTAATGCAGTATAATACGGTAAGAAAATTTCAAAACACGAAATGGCAAACACAAAATACAATTAAAACTTATTTATCCCAAATAATTCCTTCCTCCTTGCGGTTCTACTAGAAACTTTTTAGAAAAGTAAGAACTTTATAGAAAAATTTATTTCGACTTAAATCAAAGGATAACTTGTGTCACACCCGGTCACACAAATTTCATGTAATAACTAAGCTAATCAGTTTGCACGAGCTGCAATAATATGGATGATCAGTTATGTAACCAGCGTGGCTTCCTATCTAGTTCAACATAATATATGTGCACCTAATTGTCGCTCACTTTTTATTTTTCAATTATAAACTATTAAAATAATCTAACAAAAATAAATATAACACAAGCAAAACTTTAATGTAATTATTGGGTTCAAGGTACTGCTTTACACTATCACGTTAACTAGAACACCACAACATTGACGGTTATGCAATTAGCTTTAGGCTTTGATATGTCTGTAGTCTGTAACCTGTAGTTGAATGTTTACTTAATCGCAGGGTGTAAAATGATTGATAGATTGGTTAACTGGAAATTTGATACAGAGTACGTACCTACACCGAGAACCACAAGTTGATTCCTCATTAGATATGTCTGGCTGTCAGATACTTATCCAATTCCAAGGCTAATAATTTGATTAATAAGCAGCAATACAGCACAACCTATGATCTACAGAACAAACAAGGGGCATCCGAATGTTTTTATAGAAGCCTGAGGGCGTGTAAATTGGGAAATTGCGGGAAATTTGTCGAAGTGTAACTTTTATGACAGGAGAGTCTAAAAGGTGGGGGGTGTTGGGTCAAAAAAGTGGGGGGTGTTAACACCCCAAAAACCCCCCGGTTTCGGCACCCCTGCGTGCTAGGAGCATTACCATGAATACATACATACGATTTACAGGGGCAAGTTAAAGCGTAATACGGGCCAAGGAGTGGCCTTGATTCGATCATCAAGTTAATCGAATGCAGATCGTGTGTAATACATGTATCATTTACACATACACACGCAACACAGTCAAACATGCTTTATCGTGCAGTGTGTATCCTCACCATCGCTACATCGTTTCATAAAACCATTAACGTAACTTTCAAGCAGCTTTTTAGATAAATCAAAATTACGAATTCGATTTTTCTTATTTCTGCAGAAAACATTAAGGATCACATTCCAATGTTTGTTGAATCGTTTTTCTAGTTCTAAGGCAATCTTCTTGATTCAATGCAATATTTATTATTTAACGCGATGAATCATGACTATTATGTGCTGTTATATACAACACAGCAACGTGCTTTTATAACCATTTATCAAGAGACACAAGATACTCAACTCATTTCCCTTGCATTGCAAAAACCATGCGACTTCCTTATTATAATGTTAAGTGTGATCCCTTTCCACTTCATCTAGAAAAAAGAAAGTCCACTGCTTGATAAGTGTTAACCTTAGTCGGGAAATAAAGCCCGTAAACAGCATAAACAGCATCTTATTCCCCAGTAACACGCATACATTTAGTGCATCCAACAGAAAGCGATAATTTAGCCATAAACCAAAGTCCAATCAAGATTTAAACACTTTATTTAGTCCTCCAATTATCACATAGAGCAGAATATATGTTCAACAATCGTGTCGTGCGATATTAAATCATAATGAAACGGTTACCATTTATATTATTAAATCGTGCAAGTTTAAATCAACGTTCATCAAAAGTCAGACAATACGCCACGATTTACAACAGAGATATAACACAGCAAGTGGTGTTTTAAATGTGCATCTTACTTGGTATTTGCGAGAAAGCACCGGGTACTGTAGGAATGTAGGATGTTAAATGAAGATACATGAGTCAAAGATTGTGGAGTGGTTTGGGAAACATCAAGTACAAGAATTTTGCGTAATTTTAGGCAGAATTACAAAGAGACGGTTACTTATCTAAGAAATGTGAAACATGTCAATTTCATGGTATGTTGGGATTAAGGATTTAGATGGTTTTATATGATCCAAACCATTAGTATGCCCTATTTTTCATGAAAAGTGACATTCAATTGATCAGTCCAATTGAAATAATAAAAAGATAAATCATGAATTGAGTATTTATGAGAAGCATATTAATGTTGTTTCCCTAACAACACACAACAAAGATTATTGATCATGACATTGACATCAGCAGTAAATGATCCATTACACACCACCACTGACATAGTCCAGGATCCATTACATAATACCACCATACTCCAGGAGTACTGTAGACTAAACCTCTACTTAAACAGAAGTCAGAAGTCCTGTGTACATTATCATTCTCCACTTCCATGATCTGACTAAATCTTATTTCCAGCGCAGGTTGTTCAGAGTGCTTAATACGACCACAGTGCTCAAGTGATCATGTCACAATACGAAGCTGTCTATATTATCTCATATTTTACTAACCACGGTACAGAAGTGTTGTGATTCGATCACTTCATATCATACGTATCATTTCCAGCGATCTCTATTGGTTTAGGAGAATAATGTTCACAAGGATCGACCGAGGGGCAGATTTCTGACCGAGGCCGAGGCCGAGGAAAACGAAAATCTGAAATTTCAACCGAGGCCGAGGCCGAGGAAAACAACGATCTAAAAATCTGACCGAGGCCGAGGCCGAGTCCTCGGTGCCCTAATTTGCACCGAGGCCGAGGCCGAGGCCGAGGATTTCAGTGGATATTTTCAACAATTTGAACGGATCACCGCAACTGCACCGTTTTGTTGGAAAAATTCAAAACTAATTGATATTGTTCAGTGGACCGTAATACTATTACTAGATCTTAACTGCATTATTTGTACTTATTATTCATCTTATCTGGACAAATGAAAGCACATTTCCCTGCAAGGGATCTGTATGAGACCTCAACGAGCATAATATAGCATAGTATAATATTTTTTTTAATTTTGAAGGTTTTACTTTTATTCCAATAGCCGTACGGCCAATGGCCAATGACAGGAATCAAAGGATTCAAGTGTAAGCAAGCCAGTGACGGTTAAGCAAGTGTAATCCATACTTTATTCGCTCGAGACTTCGCTGCAATGGGCATCTCCTGAATTAAACCTACCACATAGTTTCCTATACACTCGGCTGAGTGAACTGTCGGGCTGCATAGGCTCGAGATAAATCTCTCACCCTTAGGGCCTTAGCTCAGTCGTGCTTACCGGGATTCGAACTCAGGATCTTTGGATCCTGTGCTCAAATCGATACCACTACACCACTGACCCTTTATAGTAGGTAAAAGGTATTATTTTGTATGCTAATAGAAAGTTAAAATACCTATAATACAAGACAAAGGCTTATAAAATTTGGTCTTGCGGGCATTTGACAATTTCGACTTCTTTCACTTCTGTAGCGTAACAGTGCTTTAGGTTTGACGTTGCTTCCTATTTGGCAATGTTTAGCAAGGTTTCTGGGGGCAGCAGCCCCCAGAAGCCAGACGTTTAGATTAGATTAAATTGGTACCTCAGTATGATTTCACATCAATTCTTGCCTTATTTCTACAAGACTCTTCAAGGACAAAATCATAGCAGCAACGTAAGTACCACAGTCCCTACTCCATACAGTGCTAGGCAGGGGTCTGGGGGCGGCAGCCCCCAGAAGCCAGACGTTTAGATTAGATTAAATTGGTTCCTCAATAGAATTTCACTTCAATTCTCGTCTATTTTCGACGAGACTGGTCGAGGAAAATTCACGGCAGCAGCTTAAGTACGGTGCTAGGGACTTGGGAGAGGTCGGGGGCGGCAGCCCCCAGATGCTAGACGTTTAGATTTGATTAAATTTGTGCCTCAATAGGATTTCACTTCAATTATTGCCTATTTTCGACGAGACTGGTCGGAGAAAAATCACCGCAGCGACTTAAGTACGGTGCTATGCAGGGGTCTGAAGGCGGCAGCCCCCAGAAGCCAGGCGTTTTGATGAGATTAAAAATTGGTGCTTCAATAGGATCTCACTTCGAATCTTGCCTATTTTCGACAATTTCACGGATCGGGACATTGAATAAGAGTCCCATAATTTATGACTTTATGACTCAGTGGTACACGTACAAATGGAAACGATGTCGTTCTTTAATGACAGTAAATTTCGTCGTTCTACGACATCTTCAGGTCTCAATTTTGATTGTATAAAGTAGTTTTGTAAAGTTTAAAACAGTTTAAAACAGTCTGGTCGAGAAAAATCCACGGCAGCAACTTAAGTACAGTGCTAGGCAGGGGTCTGTGGGCGGCAGTCCCCAAAGGCCAGCTGCCAGACGTTTAGATTAGATCAAATTGGTTCCTCAATAGGATTTCACTTTAATTCTTGCCTATTTTCGACGAGACTGGTCGGAGAAAATCACGGCAGCAACTAAAGTACGGTGCTATGCAGGGATTTGGGGGCGTCAGCCCCAGAAGCCAGACGTTTAGATTATAGATTAGATTAGATTGGTGCCTTAATAGGATTTCACTTCAATGCTTGCCTATTATTGACGAGGCTGGTCGAAAAAAATCACGGCAGCCACTTAAGACTGCAGTGCTAGTGAATTAAATTGAAGCTCCTTGAATAGGATTTTTTCAATATTTTACAATACCTGCCGAATTAAAATCGCGGCAGTAACTTACTAACTACTATACATAATGTTAAATGCTTAGGAGGGGTCTGGGGCGGCAGCCAAACGTTCGGAGTAAGTGAAATTGAATTCCCAATAGGATTTCATTATTTTTTTGCATATTTAGGTACTTTCCAGATGACAATGGCCGCACTGAAATCAAGGCAGTTTTTTAAAAGTCTGAATAACTGCTTAAGCATGGGTATTGGGCGGCAGCCCCTATAAGCCAGACGTTTGGATAAGATTAAATTCAATTATCAGATTATAGACTAAATTTCTTCCTACCCCATTTTTTCCTATTTTTGACGAGACTAGTCAAATAAAAGGACGTCAGTTTTTTGACTTCTATGATGGCCACAGTTCATCAAATGTTTCGAGATCTTTCAAATTTAAATCATACTAGTTATTTTTGGGCCTTTTTCAAATAAAATTCAGGGTTTTCCTGTTATCAAATATGGATATTTTCCTTTAAAATCCTCGGTAAAATCCTCGGCAAATTTATAAAAACTCGGCCGAGGCCGAGGAGAATTGGGATTTAAAATGACCGAGGCCGAGGCATTCCGAGGATTGGCAATTCTGACCGAGGCCGAGGCCGAGGCCTCGGTGAAACCCCAATCCTCGGTGAAAACCGAGGCCGAGCCGAGGCCTCGGTCGATCCTTGAATGTTCACCTACTCAAACAGTTAAACATTCTACTCATCCCATAATTCTTAGACAGCAGTAAAACAAACAAGACCATGTATTACGTTATATACCAAACAAAGTACTGCCTTGACAGTGGCGTGAATTCATAATTATTTCACAAGATTCGTGTACACACGGACACTGTACACTGTAATATTGTACACAGATACAGTTTACACACTATTACACTAAACACCTTCACCTACAAGCATGTACATGGACTTCCAGGATTAGGGTACGCCGTTTAGATCAATGATGCTTTGTTATGACGGGTATTCGCTATTTATAAACCTAGATGTACATTCCATAGGTATTATAAACATACAATATTGTGTAAGTTGGTGATAGAAATAGGGCTTGTCGTCTTGGGTGTATACCATACTTTAATCAGTGCAATTAACAATAAGGACGAAGGCCGAATTGTTAATTCCACGATTAACGCATTAACATCGGTCGATAGACACTATTTAACCATGAGCCAAACGCTAAGGTGGACCAAAACCACAAGATTTAGTCGGTGTGTACTTCGGGGAATGGTTGAATGAGAGGTTTTGTAACTAACAAAAATTGCAAACCGCGATATTATGCACCGAGCGCGAAGCGCGAGGGCATAATAACACATTAAGACCGAGGCCAAAGGCCGAGGTTTTAATGGAAGGTTTGCAGTTTTTGCGAGTTACAAAACCGAATTATGCAACGACAACAATGTTGGTATATATTTCTGAATTATGTATAATTCAAGCAAGAATATGAGAATATGTTTTGTTATTGGATTGTCTAGTATTTGAACTATTGTAATAAGTGCAGCTACTGTATCCTTCAGTGTGAAATCTGCGGTCTGTCACCCAAGTGTTCATTTTTAACACCTCTCCCTCCTATAGTAAGGGCACGTTTTGAAAAACACTAGAGCATAATGCCAAAATAGTTTTATTATCAACTGTAGTTCCACTTTTTGGCACTGTGGTTCCACTTTTTTTAAAGTGTAACTGTTTTAGCGTGCATAATGAGTATAAAGGAGCACTGCGTAAACCTCCTTAGAAGTTGCATAATTGAACGTTTTCATCCACAAAACAGTTCATTTCTGACAGATCTTGAGATTTATCACGGAAATAAGTCATAAGTGCATGCTGACTCGCAAACCATATATAGCACTGTGGCACTTGATGTAAACCCACACCTAAGTAAACTGTGTAACCTGATAAAATACCACACCTTTGAAAAGCAGCATGTGACCATAAGCTTTATCATATAAAGATTAGAATAATCACAGCTATAAAGATTAGAACAATCTCAGCTATAATAATCCTCGCTAAATTATACCATCCTTAGACTTGTCTTCAGAGTTATTATTATCAGATACTCACATATTATAAATATTGAGTAAGTGATGAGTGTCATAAAGACTCAGTGTCCACAGTATGTTTAGTGCTTTAGTGGTTTATAGACCAATCATATATAATAAACGGTGTTAAGACTTTAAGAGTAGTGTAGAGTGTAGATTATAGTAGATTGGTAAACCGTGTTAAGACTTAAGATAAGAGAAGTGAAGATTATAGTAGATTGGCAAGAAGGCCGGTGTCTAGTTTATTGACTGAACGTGTGGAAAATATAAGTATTAAGTTGTGTGTTTATGGTGTATACATACATCGCTAATTGTGGTAATTGAACTGGTTGAGGCATATATTCGCCATTTGGTTGGAGGCTGCGATTGCTGGCGGGTAAAACACTCACATGTGTTCTCGTCTAATTTGTAAGGGAGCTAGGCCGACCAGCAGCAATCCTTTTATCAACAGTTGTTTGAAATGCGATTACATGTAAGTGTAAGAGAAATTGATACTACTGTTACTTATTGCATCGTGCAACCAGGTTTTGAAATTCTGCAGAATTTAGGGATTTACGTCCTATGAGTGAAGACTAATGACCAAATATAATCGCACAAATTCCGACACGAATCGTCGAATCACCCTTTTTCTTAACTAGACTAACATAACATTAGCAACAATTGCATTAAAAGCTGGAATTCACTGACATTGACTCAATCATGTGCCTAAAATCTTAATGTAATGGCTTTACTAACATTATTTGGATTGTAATGTGGTAGCTGTTTCTAATTATACAAAGCGGCATTTATCACAGAAAGTACAATAAACACTGAACAGCACTGTGATTGCGTGTGAATCTAACAACCCAGATAGTAATTCAAGTTTTATTGAGTGCATTGAGCGTTAGATTAAGTGTTAGATTCAATGGACTTTTTGCCTCTGTAATGAATAAACAAAGTTACAGGATTTGGGAACGTTATATTGTTCGAGGTTTAAACATTACACATGTCATGATAATATGTATCTCGTAGTAGGCTAACTTACTACGCTTAATAATATCCGCTCAGTATAGTGTACAGTCCTCACTCTTCTGAGTGTGTACTTCTACTGCTAGCAGGATCACACGACCAGTTAGTAGGACAATGGCATCCTTATTCCTGGTTCCAGCATTCGTTAGCGGGATTGAAAAGCATATAGGACACGAGGTCGGGGGACACGAGGTCGGTGGACGCTAGGTCGGCGACGGAAAACCAGGGTGGACGTTAGGTCGGGAAATCCCCACAGGGTGGACACGAGGTCGGCAGCCCTTTCCTATTTTATTTCCTCCCTTCTTCCCTTTAGTGTGTTGCTCATACGGTAGATCACTCGGTATAACATTATCAGGATTCAGTTACAGTAGAGTTTGTGGGATGTGGCAATGTGATCCGGCGTTCCTCTGATCACTTCTGAAACAAGCGCATCACGATATACCGTGTCTAGGTGATCCTTGCTTATGATTGGATCGTATCATATGAGTTTGATGGAAATGCGTGATTGGAGAATTCTATGTGAATGTGAACCCGTGCTAGTTCGTCAGGATATCTCCCCACTTAGGTAACGAGGTCTCATGCAGTCTGCAATATATATATATACTGAAACAGAATCCGAGATGTATCCATCAACATATTGTCTTCTACACCACTCCAACTCTACCATCTACAACTTCCTGTCTGCGGTTCAGATGGAGCAGGCTTCTACAGAGGGGAAGATGAGAAGATCGCGTCCTACCGCCAGGGGAGACAGCCACCTGCTCGGAGGAAGAGATGTGTGGAGAAGGACGCCAGCATGCTCAGGATCGTCGGCAGCTACCACCTCTACGACAACAGGCTGATGGAGTACCTTGATGAGCTTGCCCAGCTGTAAATTTGTTTGACATTGATTATCATATTTTATCAGTTGCAGTGTGAGATATTCAGATTATATTTTATTCAGATTCCAAATCTTAACATCTCATCGTACTCTTGATTGATCCATACTGAAATTATAACATGTGATTAGTGAAGCTTGATGACTTGGATAAGTAATTAGCTGCTGCCGACCTCGTGTCCACCCTGTGGGGATTTCCCGACCTAACGTCCACCCTGGTTTTCCGTCGCCGACCTAGCGTCCACCGACCTCGTGTCCCCCGACCTCGTGTCCGGTTCCCATTGAAACTTATTGCCATCATTAACAACTTCTATATTTTATTTCCCTAGTTTCTATAGCGCAGATTATTTGATATCATGGTTTGAGAAATGGGAATCTACGATCTTTGATCCTTTCATTCCCAAATCCCAATCCAAGGGATTGAAAGCACAGTATTTTATAACACAATTCATCCATGTAACTTTATCTTCCGTACACAGAAAAAACATTGCTAGTCGTTAACATTCATTTGTGATAATGTTAAGTCATTACTGCAGCCGTTTCCTGGTTTTTATAACAACACCAGTACATTGACCAAGAAAAGTATTATAAACGGTAAATTACCTACAATATGATGAGGAACAATTCGCCATTTTGTTAGATTTACCTCTATTTTTAGATTCCTTACACCGAGAAACAATTATTCTATTTAAAGAATAAATAGAATTGGTCTCTACTTAGAATTGCATCTAATGGACCTGCATTGGACATATTGCACACTCCACGAGTGATATTATACAATGTACATCGTGTACACTCACACAGTATAATGTACATTGTATAATGTACGGTGTTCGATGCGTATTGTGTGCTAGTATGTCAGGTATCTTTGACCAAGTATGTTGCAACTTTAATTAGTAAAAGAATACCATGAACTCCCGCGAACTCGCAGCTTATTATGGTGATTCAAGACAATTCTTATCACAGATGTTATTGACCAATCATGTCAATATGAACTTGCAACCGTTATCTAGAGTTGAAAGTAAACATCCTAACTTAATTAATAAGTTCTCGTTAAAAGTAGCAAAATTCCCACGTAAATCCTGAGAACGTTACACGCACATGGTTGCTACACACATTGTAAATAACACAGGTAATATTACAAACTTCAAACAGACAGACTATTCAAACAAACTACAGTATATCCACAGGGCACAGCGTCATGCAGTGTATAACTACCGAAACACTCAGCCAAGCAATTTATAATAAGACACAGACAGCTCATCACTCATTGACAAACAAACTCAGCCAAGCAATTTATGACGCACAGACAGAAACTTACAGACACAGCCAAGCAATTTAAATGTTTAAATCTTTCTGACAGAGAGACAGACAGAAATGTCAAGAAGACAAGCAAATCATATATAGCTCGTTAACAGAGTACAGACAACAGACAGACAGGTAGACGCCAGACATTACTTGCTACCCCACACAGCCGCCTGGGGGTGCTACAGACCACTTACCTAGGGTTGAAGTAGCAAGCAGTAGAAGAAGGAGGAGAGGGGTTTGGTTGAGTAGCAGCATCTCAAACTAGAAGAAGAGTTATGTCTGATAAGTGTTGTGTTTCTGTCTGATGGGTGTGTGAATTTTCAATAAGATAACACACTTTAATAATCTTAAATGTATTGACAGATGCTCTTTTAGTCGTAGGATGTTACCCTACCCTCGCGCGCGCGGCGCAACGTTCCACATTTGGACGTCAGAAGAAAGGGACGGACATCGCCCGTCGACTCTTTTAGCCCACTTTTATGTATAGTTCATTCTCCCAACTTGGTCTCGTGTATCATTCTAAAATCCTATATGTCTTTACTAACCACTTACAACCAAATTGGTTTGATTTGAATTGAACTAGGCACATATTCTCATTTATCTTTGGACTGAGTGGTCCTATCACTTGTAAAAGTGGTCCTATCACTTGTAAATAAGTTTAAACTTACAACACAACACATATTAAATTAACTAACTGAGGAAGGTGCTTATCACCAAATGGAGTTTTCTGAAGACGAGAAATAATATAATCATTTTAAATGTTGTATTCTCGAAACTGGCAGTAAATCAGTGATGAAAAGTAGATCTGATTTGAATCCATTTTTGCATTCTTAGTGTTTTACTACGGGGTCTCCCTCATTCAATGCTAAAAGCAATCAAGTTCAACATATTCATTAAGTTGTTTCTACTTTTTATCGAATTTATTCCCAGTATTTACCAGTAATGAAAGTCAACAATATGTTGAAGTTTCTATTTTATCCCTGCATTACCACTGTTTTTGCAAATATGATTATCCTATATATATGGGGAGTCAATTTCTATCTCAAACTTTTGTTCAGTGAAGATAAGAAGGTTAAAAATAGCTTCAATTCTCTTGTAAAACATATATGTGCCCAATCAGATTTTGATGATAATTTTCTGTGTATAGATAGTATTGAATAAGTTAATTCAAAATTTTCATTAGTTATTTGACCTTGCATTTATAGTCATAACTTTCCAATGTTTTAAAATTAATAAGCTAATTTATTATTTTGTAATTGCATAAGTTGCATGTTTTAGGTTTGAAAGGGTCAGACAGCTCATTAAATGATTTCTTATAATGTAGTTTTTTATCTTTGGGATACAAATACAGTCATCTTTGTACAGTCAAGCCACAAAACTTTCCAACAGCTCTATCCTTAGTCTTTGACAGGATCCAAGTGAGATACCTTTATCAGAGATCTAGGCAGATCCAAACAAATGATAATGAGACACCAAAAATGATATGGTGTAATGAAAGCTAACACTGTAGCACACGGACTTGTGACCGTGTTGTGGGGTTGAATGCATTTGACGGGCGCCAAACACTCCCCCAACCACTAGATGGTGTGTTAGTCTCATAAGCTTCAAGTTCATTCAGGAATTTAAGTTCATCATTAGTCTTTGTCCAGTGTAGGGAATTCAAAGCTCCATCTGGTCAAACTAGATCAAAAGATCAAGTCAACTGTCACATAAAGTGTTATGAGCACATTTGAAGGCAACTCTGTAGAGACGAAACAACCAGTGAAACAATGTCTCCATTCTGGGCGCCTGTTTCCTTGCAAGCAAGGTATAAACAATTATCTTTGGGATACAAATACAGTCATCTTTGTACAGTCAAGCCACAAAACTTTCCAACAGCTCTATCCTTAGTCTTTGACAGGATCCAAGTGAGATACCTTTATCAGAGATCTAGGCAGATCCAAACAAATGATAATGAGACACCAAAAATGATATGGTGTAATGAAAGCTAACACTGTGGCACACAGACTTGCGACTGTGTTGTGGGGTTGAATGCATTTGACGGGCGCCCAACGCTCCCCCAACCACTAGATGGTGTGTTAGTCTCATAAGCTTCAAGTTCATTCAGGAATTTAAGTTCATCATTCCAGTGTAGGGAATTCAAAGCTCCATCTGGTCAAACTAGATCAAAAGATCAAGTCAACTGTCACATAAAGTGTTATGAGCACATTTGTAGTTTTTTAGATGTGTTTATTTTTTTGCATGACTGATATTGCTCTTTGGGCTCACAATTAGGAGTGTATTAGATAAATTAATTAATTAATTATCCTATACTTAATCCTCAACAGGAGGCCCTTTAAACAGATTTTAAATTTGACTCGGTGCCTACCCTCAGCACATCTTAGATGCTTCATTATATAACCCCATAGAAAAATATATTTCAACTTTTGTGCTGTAAAGATTTATTATTGAATTGAATTGATTTATATACTTTGTTCAAGACAAGTTCCAGGTATGTATAACATTTCTTATCATCAGTGCTCATGACTCAATGAGTTCACAAAGGCATGGGGTGTCTCAACTTCAAAGCTCCCAGAACTATGTGTGGAATAAAGGGGATGTACTTGGTCATGGAGCAACATGTGAGGTTTTCAAGGCCTATCATAGAAAGACTGGTGAACCATCTGCTGTGAAGGTTTTTAACAAAAGTGGCATTTCCCGAGATATGTACCAACAACAGGTTAGTTATGATATAAATGAACCAATAATGGGGGGGGGGTGTCACTGTCCCAATTGTCCCAAACTCAAGAAAAAGTGGATTGGGACAGGGACAATTGGGACAAATGGGACATTTGGGACAATTGGGACAATTGGGACAGAGAAAATGGAACAAATGGGACTCAAAAAAGTGAATTCGGACTGGGACAATTGGGACATTTGGGACAAATGGGACAATTGGGACAAATGGGACAGAGAAAATGGAACAAATGGGACTCAAAAATTGAATACGGACTGGGACAAATGGGACATTTGGGACAATTGGGACAAAAGTGACAGAGACAATTTGGGGCTCAAATGATTGTGTTTTTGAGTGGGAGTTTAGTGTTTTTACATAATTTACAACTTGTTACATAGCAGCACACAACCAAAACTTGCCTTTTTAGAATGTATGATGAAAAACATTGATCAATGTAAAAATGATAGATGACAATTTGTCCAACTTTTTACATTTGAGTGTATAAAAGGGGGGTTGTCCCAATTGTCCCAAAAACCAGTCCCAAACTCAAAAAAAAGTAAATTGGGACAGGGACAATTGGGACAATTGGGACAGTGAAACTCCCCCCAATAATCAACAAAGTCCCATTTTATGTAGCAAATCTATGTTTTCATTAGTTTATTATTATCATTATTATTACTTTTCAATAGTAAATTAACCTCAGGGCTCAATTAAGAGCATACCTTAGTACACTTAAGAACCATGTCACTTAATTACTGTTTTTGATAAATAATGTGCACACTGATAAATAATGTCACAAGTTAAGAGACAATTACATGATAGTTTTTTGTTTTGTGCTAAGCTTATTAGATAAGTCAATTAACCAATCTTCAAGAATGACCATTCAGTTATTGATACATTTTTGTGCTAAAATCTTTTCATTTTATGAGTGTCTAAAGATACATAATTTTCAATTTGTCAATTATAGATGAAAACAGGCAGCAAAGCCTTTTTAGAATGGAGTTGATGCATTTTTTGGTTAGACAGGCAAAAGTCTGGCAAATAAGCATTCTTCTACAATTTGATTGTATAAAGTAGTGATGTAATTTAGTGTTGTTTAAATGTATATTGATAGTGTTTTTTGCAGAGGGAGTTACAACTAGTTCAAAAGTTGGAACATCCAAATTTGGTCAAGGTACTAGCCATAGAAGATGAGGAAAATGCTTCTGTTGTTAGGAAAATTGTTGTTATGGAGCTCTGTGCAGGAAAAAGTTTATTCTGTTTTCTTTCCTTACCTGAAAACAGGAATGGTCTCGAAGACAATGAGTTCCTTTGTGTCATGCAAGATGTAACAGAAGGAGTAAAATATCTCCGTGAGAATAATGTTGTTCATAGAGATATCAAACCAGGTAGGATTATTTTCAAATCATACATAACTTCTTGTCAATGACCCTTCAAAGTTTGATTTATAATTAAATTTATTGTTTTCAATTTACAGCATCTCATTTTACTGCCTCTGCCCTAAATCATGGCATTGTTAATGGGACAATTATTCTTCGTCCATCAATAAATTCAAATATTAACATATTTACTCATTACTTATCTATCTTTCATAATTTGGCCTACAAAACCTGTCACTTCAACTGTTGCTTTTTCTTCCTCCCTATCGCCACTTTCTCTCACAAGTCATTTGCCCTTTCAGATTTCTTTGGTACACTCAACTGGCTACTTCTCAAGCAATAGACATATTAATAACAATAGACTTGTATAAGTGATCTCAAAGTAACAAAACAGAATCCTAAAGAATAGTACTTTCTAACACACTATAATTAATGTTGAAATGCCTCCCATCCTGCCATGGTCCCACAAGCTTATCTCATTTTTCACCATAGCCCTGAACATGAAAATATGGACTCCAATAAAGCACATTTACAGGAAATATAATGAGGTGTATAAAGGAAGATGGGACTAGTGTGTATAAGTTGACTGACTTTGGAGGGGCTAGAGAGCTTGAAGAGGATGCTGTCTTTATGTCTCTTCATGGAACTGAAGAGTATCTCCATCCTGCTATCTATGAGAAAGCCCTTGTCGACAAAAAAGCTCCTGCCAACTTCAAGGCTGAAGTTGACTTGTGGAGTCTAGGAGCTACATTTTATCATGCTGCAGCTGGACAAACCCCTTTCAGGCCCTACCAAGGTCGGAATGACAAAGCAACTATGTTTGAGATGCTGAATAATAAAGAAACAGGTGTAATTTCTGGGCATCAAAAAACAAAAGATGGTCCAATTGTTTATAGCAACGAATTACCTTCAAAATCACCCATGTCACAATCTCTCCGAAAAATACTTGAGCCTATTCTAGGAAGTCTTTTGGAGAAAGATGAATTTAAGGCTGTAACTTTTGAGCAATATTTCGAGCAAATAAGTGCAATTAAAGAGATGATCTGCATAAGTTTACTAATTATGTCTGAATGTAAGTATCATAAAATTTATGTCAAACCTTCTTGCTCCTTTCAAGACTTCAAAGCTATCATTGAAGAAGTATCTAACATTAGCACTGCTAATCAGTTCTTATTGACTGAACGATATATTGACATTGAGCACCTGGAAAAAAATTTCCTGAAATATGGTGAGTTGTATGTGCTTTCAAAGACTGAAGTTCAGCTGAACATGGTGTACACTAGTACAACTCTGCAGAATAGTAGATTTTCATCAAAAACCAACACTGATGTTATTTCACATGATTATTCTTTGTCCTATGCCCAATGTATTGAAGCATTCCAAAACTCTCGCGAGTTAGACAATTGTATAGCTCATGCAACTCTAGTCTCACATGCAGTTCAGTCTCTGGTTGACTATTGTGAAGATAGCCCCAATAGACTGGAGGTAAACATGTCTGATCTCACAGCAAAATCATCAAACCTGGAGGATAGACGAAAAGACATTTTGGCTACAAATGAGGCATTTATCAGCAATATCACCCTTTTATCTGACATATTTCATCGTATTGAACCGAATCTTACAAACAACATCTGCAAGTTATCACCCAGGACAAAGCAGCATCTCAAATCTGTTCTAACAGATCAGCTTATTGGGGCTATTTGCAATAAACTGCAACTTCCTTGTGTTTTAGACTTTGACTTGTTCATGAATTCAATTGAAGTGGTAGACTTGAAACAAATTATTCATGTTCTTCTCGAAATTTCTGATGCAGGAATTGATGAGTTCCTGTCGACATGCATTGCTTCTGAGATACCTATCACGTATATTGTGAGCATGTTAGAGCTGAACAAATCATGCCTTTCCACATGGGCAAAGCACAAGATCAGCAGTGGAACTAATATTGATGAACAGCTCCACACACTCCATTCCAAGATTAAAGAAATCCAGGCCAATAATACTGGGGTTGATAGCAGTGTTGGCGAGGTTATGTCCCGGATGAAAGAGATGCGGAACATCATGAAGAACACATTGGATAGTATGATGAAGATCCATGAACAGTTTGAACTGGACAAGAAACAGAAGTCTACCATGCGTATTACCACTACTGTTACCTTGATGCATCAGCTCAATCGTTCCTACTTAGAAACCCTGAAGAAAAGAGCTTTTGATGTGGCTCTTGAGGCAGTTGAACTTTGTAACAAACTCAACAGTTATTTGAAACCACGCATCCAAGAATTTCTAACACTTCAGGTAATCTGTTACATTACGGATCAGCCAATTTAGTGGACAGTGGACACACGATTTGTGTTCTGACCCACGAAGTTTCGAATAGCAGAGAACTTGATTTACCTTGTATAAGTTAGTAGTTACAACATACCTATTATTTGCCCAATGGAGAGCTCCTAGTCACTGATCATAGTTATGTATGTGTTGATTTTATAAATCCGTCATGCAAGCTTGACAATGACACATCCACACAGGAAGCACTTAGAAAGTATAGACTGGAATACAAGCAGGACTTTGACATGCTCTCAGAATACGAGAGAAACTTGGAACTCTGGAGGTCTCACATGTATCGAAATCTCGTAGATCTTGCATCAAAAATTAGCACTGTAAGTTGAATGAAATAAAGCTATTTCGCAGGCTGCAACTACATTTGTACGTACGTTATGATTGAATAATTATCAATCAAACTGTGGTGTAAAGTTTGTTGCTGCTTAATGCACATAGTTATACCTTCTATGGTATTGATTAACTGGGTGCACTATACTGTGGTATGTGACAACAATGTCCTTACTCATCCGGAATCCGGATGTATCAATTTCTTACCAGTAATGTGATTTGCACGGTAGGTACTAAACTACCGAATACAGCTGAAATCACGCATTTAGAATTACTCAAATATTGATTGTGTATCTCTACATTTTTCTGGATTGGTAAAAAGTAGATCAGGCTCATAAGGTCACGAATCTAATGAATCATGATATTGAGCATCGGCTTCATTCTCCTCGCCTATTTTTAAAAAATGTTATGCCTTTTATAAACAAGATAATAAGATGATACCCTGCAGGTGGCTCTGCCAACAGTGGAATCGCCTGAGGTGAAGAAGCAGCTCATGGATCGGATCACAGAGTTCGAGAAGACCAATGCTCGGAACCGGCAGCTGTGTGTGGAGAATGCGGACATGCTCTACCAACTCCTCAAGGTGTATAACATCAGCAATACCATCAATTGCTAGGGAATGGGTTATAACATCAGCAATACCATCAATTGCTAGGCAATGGGTTATAACATCAGCAATACCATCAATTGCTAGGGAATGGGTTATAACATCAGCAATACCATCAATTGCTAGGGAATGGGTTATAACATCAGCAATACCATCAATTGCTAGGGAATGGGTTATAACATCAGCAATACCATCAATTGCTAGGGAATGGGTTGGTTTGAGCGGACTTGGTAAACATTTATATTTGTTGTAACTGTTTGGGGCAGCTGGACTCTGGATTTACGTTCTAATTTCCATTGATTTTAAATGCACCCGAAGTAAAATCTCGTATTTTGTGTGAATGTGTTTTTGGTATTTCAATTGACAAAGTATCAAGCAAATGCTGAACTCAACTTCAAAGTAAATCATTTGATGACTGGATAATCGTGTGATTATATGGAGAGCGTAAAATGTAGATTTAGTGATACTCCCGTTATTATAACTTTCCATCATACCTGTCATGAAGAATTCTCAAACCCCTTTGATCCCAATGTCAATGATTGATAAAGTAATGAATGATTAATACCAAATTCGGTGTTTTGATGACAAACAGACTAAATCGTTGGGTGGACCTGATTCAGAGGTTCACTGGTTTTATGATATATCAGATAAAAGCTGCATCTTTACATCGTTTAGATGTTTTAATAGAGCAATGAAAATTATCTAACTCAATATATGTTTTAATTTTGAATTTGATTTTATAGAGCGATCCGCTTGATTTATGTGCCAGTGAAGTGTGAAACTATTATTACTATTGTCGAAGATAAACATAATAAACTAATTTAAACTGTGTCTGTTTTTAAAGTTTTAATCTTTGGTTAGGTAATCAATTGAAATTTTTTGCTTGTAATTTAGTAATAATAATAAGTTTTGTATTAATTTTGTTTTAATTTATGAAGCATAAGTCAGTCTTTCGAGATTTCACTTAAGTGAGGCTTAGATCATTAATTGCGATATACTCGTTGAGAAATATGTCTTTGGCTCAAAGAAAACCATCTGCATTAAAATTTGCTCATTCAAATAATTTTGGGTGTTACTTGGTCCCATGTGATAATTTAGTACTGCCCTATATACCCCTACACTCCCGTACGGGTTTCAAATTCTGAATGCCACATTTTGTGGCCTAAATCATCTCTCTAGCTCAAACCCTTCAAACGCTATAAAGCTTAATGCTCATGTGACTAAGTAACCGACACAATTCGAATGAGCGAAGTTAAATCTTTGTCTAAAAAGTGGTGTGTCGTTCTTGCTTGGCGTACTAAATCGCATGATTAGGTAAATTGAAGCATCATTTTGTAACACACTTGAAAATCTACTACTTTCAATGAAAAATTTTAAGGTTTAACGCACTTTGAGCCCTTAGTGTTGACATATGATACGGATTCTTGGTGAACGTAATTTGATATATTTGGCAGATGTTGTTAATTTCTAAATTATGATTTGTACGGACTGTAATATTTTACATACTTTGATACGCAGAAGTTGATTAAAATTATTCTAATTTTCCTTATGTCTTGTTATCTTTACTGCATGTGTTATTGGAACACTGGTCACATGATCTCACACTCATTAATGCTCTTGAAATTCAGGTTGTGCAACAGGCAATTTATAGCGTGATTGACTTAGCACTGATAAGTGATAAATTACTGATGAATGATGATGCAGCGTCCATTAGATAAATTATAGAACTTGATGAACAATCAGAAAGAATCATATTGTACAGAAAGCCTTTTTCAGAGAACAAAGATACCTCTATTATCTGTCACTTGACTAAGTAGGGCAATGTGTATTGTGTAGATTACATCCATTTCACAAGCACATCCTAATGTTTCATGTCACACACACACACACACATTCCCAGCTACTATTCCACCATTATCGCCATGCTATTATATAAAACTCATTATTGCTTCCCAACTCCGATGTCAGTTAATGTAAACTTTGGTAATCTTTACTTCTTTTGTTCGCTTTGTGATCTCATTACCTTGACGGCTGCATAACGTTCTATTGCGCTTTTAATCTGCTCTTTTAACTGTGAAGATTAAATTTACTCTGAAATGGCTTAAATTTTATGAGTAATGCTATCAATCCCAGTCGAAATTTCTATGTTATTAATCCAAGTCGAAATTTCTATTTTTGCCATCGAATTCCTCCTTGTCAGTCCATACAATTCAAAGTCCCCACAATAGCACACTGCACAATACGCAATTTCACACAATTCCAAATGAAAGCCATTCTACATTCTCACCCATCTAATTCCTCAATTGTTTCCACGTCGTTTGTAATTATTTCAAGTGATAATACTGGATCAAAACCTCAGTTAATCTCTCTCTTCCCCCTTGAGAATGAGATAAGAATTCCCTGATAGTGTGCTAGACTCCCTCCTACTACCCTACCCATCAGAAACCCACACTTCAGACAGATATACACACCCATCAGACAGAAACACAACACATATCAGACATAATAACTCTTCTTCTAGTTTGAGATGCTGCTACTCAACCAAACCCCCCTCCTTCTCTTACTGCTTGCTACTTCAACCCTAGGTAAGTGGTCTGTAGTACCCCCAGGCTGCTGTGTGGGGTAGCAAGTAATGTCTGGCGTCTACCTGTCTGTCTGCTGTCTGTACTCTGTGTCTGTTAACGAGCTATATATGATTTGCTTGGCTACGTGTCTTCTTGACATTGCTGTCTGTCTCTCTTCTGTCACTTGTCAGTAATATTTAAACATTTTAATTGCTTGGCTGTGTCTTTAAGTGTCTGTCTGTACGTCATAAATTGCTTAGCTGAGTGTGTTTGTCAGTGAGTGATGAGCTGTCTGTGTCTTATTATAAATTGCTTGGCTGAGTGTTTCGGTCGTTATATATACTGCATGACGCTGTGCCCTGTAGATATACTGTAGTCTGTGTGTTTGAGTAGTCTGTCTGTTTGAAGTTTGTAATATTACGTGTGTTATTTACAATGTGTGTAGCAACCCTGTGACCTGTGTGTGTAACGTTCTCAGGATTTGTGGGAATTTTGCTACTTTTTATTACGAGAACTTATTAATTAAGTTAGGATGTTTACTTTTAACTCTAGATAACAGTTGCAAGTTCATATTGACATGATGTGTCAATAACATCTGCGATAAGAATTACCTGAAATCACAATATGAGCTGCGAGTTCGCGGGAGTTCATGGTATTCTTTTACTAATTAAAGTTACAGAATGCATGATCAAAGATACCTGACATACTAGCACACAATACGTATCGAACACCGTACATTATACAATGTACATTATACTGTGTGAGTGTACACGATGTACATTGTATAATATCACTCGTGGTCCGTGGAGTGTGCAATATGTCCAATGCAGGTCCATTAGATGCAATTCTAAGTAGTGACCAATTCTATTTATTCTTTAAATAGAATAATTGTTTCTCGGTGTAAGGAATCTAAAAATAGAGGTAAATCTAAATATCTAATAAAATGGCGAATTGTTCCTCATCATATTGTAGGTAATTTACCGTGTATAATACTTTTCTTGGCTCTTGAGTGTACTAATGTACTGGTGTTGTTATAAAAACCAGGAAACGGCTGCAGTAATGACTGAACATTAAATCACAAATTAGTGTTAACGACTAGCAATGTTTTTTTCTGTGTACGGAAGATAAAGTTACATGAATGAATGTATGTTATAAAATACTGTGCTTTCAATCCCTTGGATTGGGAATGAAAGGATCGAAGATCGTAGATTCACATTTCTCAAACCATTTAATTAATTGATCATGAGAAACTAGGGAACTAAAATATATAAGTTGTTAATGATGGCATTAAATTTCAATCCCGTTAACGAATGATGGAACCAGGAATAAGGATACCATTGCCCTACTATAACTATTACTGGTCGTGTGATCTTGTGCAGGCTAACAGTAGAAGTAAACTCTGAAGAGTGAGGTCTGTACACTATACTGAGCGGTAAGGATATTATTAAGCGTAGTAAGTTAGCCTACTACGAGATACATAATATTATCATGACAATATGTGTAATGTTTAAACCTCGAACAATATAACGTTCCCAAATCCTGTAACTTAGTTTATTCATTACAGAGGCAAAAAGTCCATTGAATCTAACACTCAATCTAACACTCAAGGCACTCAATAAAACATGAATTACTATCTAGGTTGTTAGATTCACACGCAATTTAAATCACAGTGCCTGTCAGTGTTTATTGTACTTTCTGTGATAAATGGCGCTTTGTATAATAAGAAGCAGCTACCACATTGAAATCCAAATAATGTTAGTAAAGCCATTACATTAAGATTTTAGGCTCATGATTGAGTCAATGTCAGTGAATTCCAGCTTTTAATGCAATTGTTGCTAATGTTATGGTTAGTCTAGTTAAGAAAAAGGGTGATTCGACGATTCGTGTCGGAATTTGTGCGATTATATTTGGTCATTAGTCTTCACTCATAGGACGTAAATCCCTAAATTCTGCAGAATTTCAAAACCTGGATGCACGATGCAATAAGTAACAGTAGTATCAATTTCTCTTACACTTACATGTAATCGCATTTCAAAGAACTGTTGATAAAAGGATTGCTGCTGGTCGGCCTAGCTCCCTTACAACTTTACAAATTAGACGAGAACACATGTGAGTGTTTTACCGCCAGCAATCGCAGCCTCCAACCAAATGGCGAATATATGCCTCTACCAGTTCAATTACTACAATTAGCCATGTATGTATACACCATAAGCACACAACTTAATACTTATATTTTCCACACGTTCACTCAATAAACTAGATAAAACATACGACTTGTAAACACCGACCTTCTTGCCAATCTACTATATTCTTCACTACTCTTATCTTAAAGTCTTAACACGGTTCGCCAATCTACTATAATCTACACTCTACACTACTCTTAAAGTCTAAACACCGTTTATTATATATATGACTGGTTTAAGAACCACTAAAGCTCTAAACATACTGAGTAAGTCTTTATGACATTCATCACTTACTCAATATTTATAATATGTGATATAGAATAACTCTGAAGACAAGTCTAAGGATGGTATAATTTAGCGAGGATTATTATAGCTGAGATAATTCTAAACTTTATAGCTGAGATTATTCTAATCTTTATATGATAAAGCTTATGGTCACATGCTGCTTTTCAAGGTGTAGTATTTTATCTGGTTACACAGTTCACTTAGGTGTGGGTTTACATCAAGTACCACAGCGCTATATATGGTTTGCAAGTCAGCATGCGCTAATGACTTATTTCCGTGATAAATCTCAAGATCTGTCAGAAATGAACTGTTTTGTGGATGAAAACGTTTAATTCAACCATTCCCTCGAAGTACACACCGACTAAATCTTGTTATGTGGTTTTGGTCTACCTTAGCGTTTGGCTAATGGTTAAATAATGTCTATCGACCGATGTTAATGCATTAATCGTGCAATTATCAATTTGGACTTCGTCAACAATGCTAATTGCACTGATTAACGAATGGCATACACCCAAGGCGACAAGCCCTATTTCTATCACGAACTTATACTATGTTGTATGTTTATAATACCTATGGAATGTACTTCTAGGTTTATAAATAGCGAATAACATAACAAAGCATCATTGATATAAACGGCGTACTCTAATCCTGGAAGTCCATGTACATAAGAGTACATGCTTGTAGGTGAAGGTGTTTTAAACACCTTCACCTACAAGCATGTACTCTTATGTACACTAAACACCGTGTTTAGTGTAATATTGTGTATAGTGTACAGTATTACAGTGTACAGTGTACAGTGTTCGTGTGTACACGAATCTCGTGAAATAATTATGAATTAACGCTGCTGAGTTTGTCAAGGCAGCACTTTGTTTGGTATATAACGTAATACATGGTCTTGTTTGTTTTACTGCTGTCTAAGAATTATGGGTTGAGTAGGATGTTTAACTGTTTGAGTAGGTGAACATTATTCTCCTAAACCAATAGAGATCGCTGGAAATGATACGTGTGATATGGAGTGATCGAATCACAGCACTTCTGTACCGTGGTTTGTAAAATGTGAGATAATATAGACAGCTTCGTATTGTGACATGATCACTTGAGCACTGTGGTCATATTAAGCACTCTGAACAACCTGTGCCGTTAATAAGATTTAGTCAGATCATGGAAGTGGAGAATGATAGTGTACACAGGACTTCGGAATCCTGTTTAAGTAGAGGTTTAGTCTACAGTACTCCTCCAGTCCTCCTGAAGTATGGTGGTATTATTTAATGGATCCTGAAGTATGTCAATGGTGGTGTGTAATGGATCTTTTACTGCTGATGTCAATGTCATGATAAATAATCTTTGTTGTGTGTTGTTAGGGAAACAACGTTAATATGCTTCTCATAAATATTCAATTCATGATTTATCTTTTTATTATTTCAATTGGACTGATCAACGTTTTACAATGTTACAAAGGAACTGTGGAGCTAACACAAAAATTATCGGGTCACTTTTCATGAAAAATAGGGCATACTAATGGTTTGAATTGTATAATAATAAACCATCTAAATCCTTAATCCCAACATACCATGAAATTAACATGTTACACTTTTCTCACATAAGTAACCGTCTCTTTGTAATTCTGCCTAAAATCACGCAATATTCTTGTACTTGATGTATCCCAAATTACTCCACAATCTTTGACTCATGTATCTTCATTTAACATCCTACATTCCTACAGTACCCGGTGCTTTCTCGCAAATACCAAGTAAGATGCACATTTAAAACACCACTTGCTGTGTTATATCTCTGTTGTAAATCGTATTGTCTGACTTCTGATGAACGTTAATTCAAAATTGCACGATTTAATAATATAAATGGTAACCGTTTCATTATGATTTAATATCGCACGACACGATTGTTGAACATATTCTGCTCTATGTGATGATTGGAGGACTAAATAAAGTGTTTAAATCTTGATTGGACTTTGGTTTATGGCTAAATTATCGCTTTCTGTTGGATGCACTAAATATATGCGTGTTACTGGGAAATAAGATGCTGTTTATGCTGTTTACGGGCTTTATTTCCCGACTAAGGTTAACACTTATCAAGCAGTGGACTTTCTTTTTTTCTAGATTAAGTGGAGAGGATCACACTTAGCATTATAATAAGGAAGTTGCATGGTTTTAGCAATGCAAGGGAAATGTCTTGAGTATCTTGCGTCTCTTGATAAATGGTTATAAAAGCACGTTGCTGTGTTGTATATAACAGCACATAATAGACATGATTCATCGCGTTAAATAATAAATATTGCATTTAATCAAGAAGATTACCTTAGAACTAGAAGAACGATTCAGCAAACATTGGAATGTGATCCTTAATGTTTTCTGCAAAAATAAGAAAAATCGAATTCGCAATTTTGATTTATCAAAAAAGCTGCTTGAAAGTTACGTTAATGGTTTTCATGAAACGATGTAGCGATGGTAGGGATACACACGATAAAGCATGTTTGACTGTGTTGCGTGTGTATGTGTAAATGATACATGTATTACACACGATCTGCATTCGATTAACATGATGATCGAATCAAGGCCACTCCTTGGCCCGTATTACGCTTTAACTTGCCCCTGTGAATCGTATGTATGTATTCATGGTAATGCTCCTAGCACGCCAAACTTGTGTAACTGGATGCCTGATTCATTGTGTTCTTGTTAGTACTCTGTATAATTCGATGACGAAAGCTACCAAATGGTATGTGTTGATTACGTCAGGTACCCGATTGAGCTCTGAATTGTATCTCTACATGTGAAATCATGATCCCGGGCCCGATGAGATCATTAATTTGATTACTTTGCGTCGGGCGCGGAGCAAAAGTAGTGATCCTGGAAAAGTCCACTCACATTTAGCAAATTTCAAATTTTGCGCGCGCGTTACGCGCGCATCTGATTTCGATTGATTTGTTGACAAATTCAATTTAGGAGGGAACCTGGATTTACATCATACCTTCAGATTTTGGTGGTTCTAGGTCTTTAAAAGTTTAAGGTGGTTACTGAGTCTTAAATTCAGACCCCTAAAATTTTGGAGCGAACATAAATCTTTGGAATTCAGCCATCAATGTTCTTATCGTATCAACTACATCCACTTTCCCAGGATCGTGGTGGCCCACCGCCCAGCTGATAGACCCACCCAGTGGGATACTGATAGTGGGGGAAGGGAGGCCGGCCAGTATATCATTCAATGTGGATGGTGATCCTTTCCCTCGAGATAAGAAGTGGTTTAAGGACGGCAAACAGATAACATCAACTGCGTCTATTCTGTAAGTATAGCTCCCGATTTATCGCCACGTTATTGGGATTCTCTTCAATTGGAATGATTTATGAACCACTGTTTCACTCATTGATCTCCCACTTGAGTCACTTTGAGGCACGTTGGCCTTGTTTTGGATCAGCAAACTCTTCAAAATAACTTTACAATGTCTGTCTCCAGTATCGATGAGTCAGGGGGTAACATTCAGAAGCTCCAGTTTAACTCCATATCACGGAGTGACGAAGGAACTTACTACACGATTGTGAAGAATGTTGGGGATCCGGAAGCCAGCAAGAGTCCTGAAGTAATAGTTAAAGTGTCGTGTAAGTGTGAAATGTGAATTTATTGCGTAAAAGTCTTTTTCTCCGATGATTTGTATGATACTACACGCTCACGTATATTGCGTACGTTGTTTGTGAAATGATATCCCTGAATACTGATCACAGCACGAGGTGACATTTCTCCCTCCCCTCAGATTTAGACGCTATTTGGGACACTTCAACTTCTCAAATAGTTGATGCCAGGGTGGGTGAGTTTGCTGTGTTAGAGTGCAGACCTCCTGCTCACTTTGGTGCTAACCCCAAGTTCAAGTGAGTTTTTGAGTTATTAGCGAATTGGTTGGCATTTTTCACAAATCTTTCGAATAAATTTCTGCTAGAGATTTCCACTTCTTTAACATAGTTCTTAAAAATTCTAACATGGTTTCCTTTCGTTCAGGTGGTCTAAGGGCAACATTCCAATCACAGAATCTGACAGCATGTACATATCAGAGTACGGTAACCTGGTAATTCTACAAGTAGCGTTCCAGCACTTTGCCTCGGATTACCGGTGCAGCATCACTATTGATAGTTTAAAGGAGGGCTATCAGACTCGGCAAGGTGAGTGGGTGATGTATCAACGCAAATACGACATTTCGGTCTGATCTCTCAGAAGATCTCTGAGCTCTGATATACTCAAGAACGATTCATAAATCTGGGATTCATTATTTAAAGACTTAAAGGGCTACAAAGGTTACTGTCATGATATGTAGCCCTCTGATTTTCTAACGTGTATGTGATCTACGTAACCTGTTGTCAGGACCAGCGGTAGCGTTGCGTGTTCTCGACAACTCCGCCTCCTACATTCCTCCAGAGATAGCCATGAAACCGGTGGATCTCAACATAGATGCTCAGGTGGGTCCGGATTCTAGGATAAAGTTCTTGATGACAAGAATTTTATATTGCCCAATGATTCGTGGAATGTTTAGGATGAAATTCTTGTTTATCTCTTTACGTATAACTGCTTTCCCTGCATGTGAACTAATGTCAATTATTTGTGGTGTGAAACTTACACCCCCTCAGATCACTGAGTCGTTTAGAGTGGAGTGCGTTGTAAACGGGTACCCCAACCTCCCAAGTATCCGGTGGTACAAGGACAGTGTCCACATTAGTGCCAGTAGTGTCATCTACGATATACAGAAACGTAACTACCTCGGCATTACGAGTGAGTAAGAGAACTGATAAATGGTTTTCTTGTAAACGGTTGCGTAGTGAAAATTATCGAAAGGGTTATTACCCTCTGATAAGTCCATCGCTCTTATTCTGCTTCTCATCTTTTCCCACAACCTCCTAATAGTCAGTGCCCTCTAAACCCTTCCAGATCCCACTGATGGCAACCTCACCTCGACCCCTCTTAACCCCATTCCGCACACCCGCTCCCTTTTCATCCCCTCTCTTCATCCCTATAACTGACACACCCTCCCTTGTCTTCCCCTCTCTTCATTCCTTTAACTGACACCCTCCCTTGCGTCAGTTCCCCGAAGTGGCGGCACCGTGGGAGGCAGGTACAGATGTGAGGCGTACGATGGAACTAACACCGTGTACGCTAGTGCCACCATTGACATTAACACCAAACCGA
Organism: Beroe forskalii; assembly: GCA_011033025.1. Taxonomy (NCBI): domain Eukaryota; kingdom Metazoa; phylum Ctenophora; class Nuda; order Beroida; family Beroidae; genus Beroe; species Beroe forskalii. The sequence goes on along the minus strand of WFMF01000500.1, from coordinate 94,363 downwards.
TCATAACCACCGGACTTCCAACTGCTGAAGTCAAGAAGTCGTCAGGTAATTCCAACACCTAAGCAGAATTCAGAAACTTTTCATTTATCTCATCTAACTTTGATTGTATCGGATATTTTCTGCTCGTGAGAACCCAATGCTTGGTGGACCAGATCATACCCCATTTTTACCCACTCCTGTCCCCTCTCCCCACTTTCACCCACCTCCAACCCTCCTCTCCTCACTTTCACTCACCTCTGACCCACACCTCTCCCTCAGGATCTGAGCTGGAAGTAGCATGTGGAGCCACTTCCACCCCCAGCCCCAGCTACCGGTGGTACAAGAACGCTATCCTGCTTCAGGAGAACATAAACACGCAGATAAACGGGGGAAAGCTCACCGTGTACCATGTCACCACCATGAACAAGGGCGTTTACCAGTGCGAGGCGTACAACGACCAGGGTAGGAGTTCTCTGTGTTTATTAAGGAGTAGGAGTTCTTTGTGTTTATTAAGGAGTAAGAGTTTTCTGTGCTTATTAAGCAGTAAGGGTTCTTTGCGTATATTAAGGAGAAGCAGTTCTCTGTGTTTATTAAGCAGTAGGGGTTCTTTGTGTTTATTAAGGAGTAGGAGTTCTCTGTGTTTATTAAAGTATTAAGGAGTAGGAGTTCTTTGTGTTTATTAAGGAGTAAGAGTTTTCTGTGTTTATTAAGCAGTAGGGGTTCTTTGTGTTTATTGAGGAGTAGGAGTTCTCTGTGTTTATTAAGGAGTAGGAGTTCTTTGTGTTTATTAAGGAGAAGGAGTTCTCTGTGTTTATTAAGCAGTAGGGGTTCTTTGTGTTTATTAAGGAGTAGGAGTTCTCTGTGTTTATTTAAGGAGTTCTTTGTGTTTATTAAGGAGTAAGAGTTTTCTGTGTTTATTAAGCAGTAGGGGTTCTATGTGTTTATTAAGCAGTAGGAGTTCTCTGTGTTTATTAAGGAGAAGGAGTTCTCTGTGTTTATTAAGCAGTAGGGGTTCTTTGTGTTTATTAAGGAGTAGGAGTTCTCTGTGTTTATTAAGGAGTAGGAGTTCTTTGTGTTTATTAAGGAGTAAGAGTTTTCTGTGTTTATTAAGCAGTAGGGGTTCTTTGTGTTTATTGAGGAGTAGGAGTTCTCTGTGTTTATTAAGGAGTAGGAGTTCTTTGTGTTTATTAAGGAGAAGGAGTTCTCTGTGTTTATTAAGCAGTAGGGGTTCTTTGTGTTTATTAAGGAGTAGGAGTTCTCTGTGTTTATTAAGGAGTAGGAGTTCTTTGTGTTTATTAAGGAGTAAGAGTTTTCTGTGTTTATTAAGCAGTAGGGGTTCTTTGTGTTTATTAAGCAGTAGGAGTTCTCTGTGTTTATTAAGGAGTAGGAGTTCTCTGTGTTTATTAAGGAGTAGGAGTTCTCTGTGTTTATTAAGGAGTAGGAGTTCTCTGTGTTTATTAAGGAGTAGGAGTTCTCTGTGTTTATTAAGGAGTAGGAGTTCTCTGTGTTTATTAAGGAGTAGGAGTTCTTTGTGTTTATTAAGGAGAAGGTTCTCTGTCTGTAGGGGTTCTTTGTGTTTATTGGGTAGGAGGTTCTCTGTGTTTACGTGTTTATTAAGGAGTAGGAGTTCTCTGTGTTTATTAAGGAGTAGGAGTTCTCTGTGTTTATTAAGGAGTAGGAGTTCTCTGTGTTTATTAAGGAGTAGGAGTTCTCTGTGTTTATTTAGGAGTAGGAGTTCTCTTTGTTTATTTAGGAGTAGGAGTTCTCTGTGTTTGATGAATGGTGTCAAAAATCACGAGCTTAGTACCTTCTTCAACACATCGACGTCACTTCAAAGTATTAGAAATCCAACGATTTAAATGTTTATTCTGTTTACGAATTGAAAACCCCTCTCAGGAAGCTCCATCTCGACCGGGATGATAGTGATTCAGGAACGTCTGACGTTCGTCATCCGGCCGCAAGATGACGAGGTGTACCTGGGTACTGCAGCTACTTTCAACTGCATGGGTAAAGGGAACCCGGGACCTACCAGCTTACAGTGGCGCTTCAACGGGGGAACACCCCCTGATACAGTGAGTTCATCAGCCGGAAAACAGTCTTAGCGAGGGCAGGACACTTTTAGAGGAGAACTTGATGGATTGAGAAATAAATTGAAAATAAAGTAGATCGTTCGACTCAGAATCGAATCATCGATTCTCATTGTTTCTGATCCTGAAAGAACAGCTGCTGTAAAATTTTCGAGAAAATATGAATTTTTTATCGATGAATTAACGGATAGGATTTGATATAACAGCTCTTGAGTAATAGAGATATTATACCAAAATTGAAAGGCAGACATGTAACCCTTCTATCCGCAGCACCACTTCACGACGAACATAGTAAATCAAGCAACGTACACGATCCCTCTGGTATCCACATTTGAGAAGAATGGAAGGATCAGTTGCATCATCTCCTCCCCTGACAACCTCTATCCTTCTGACACTGCTACTGCTATTCTAACGTGTTAGTTTTATTAATTCTCTCAGCATCTGCCATATATTTCTATCCTATTCTTCTCAGTCTCTTACCCCCCCCCCATTCTTAGAGTAGGAATAACTCACTCACATCCTTGTAAAGCAGGGGACCGTAAAATGAAGGGAATCATATCAATCTTTTCACCCCTGCTATTTGTAATCTCTGACGCCTGCTAGTGAGAGAAGGACCGCAAGTTAACGCCCCTTGTGAAGGACTAACTCCTCTCACCCCTCCTATTACTAACCCCTCACCTTCCAGTGAGAGAAGGCCCGCAAGTTAACGCCCATGTGAAGGATATCACTAACTCCCCTCACCCCTCATATTACTAACCCCTCACCTTCCAGTGAGAGAAGGCCCGCAAGTTAACGCCCATGTGAAGGATATCACTAACTCCCCTCACCCCTCCTATTACTAATTCCTCACCTTCCAGTGAGAGAAGGTCCGCAAGTGAACGCTTATGTGAAGGATATCACTAACTCCCCTCACCCCTCATATTACTAATCCCTGACACCCCTCACCAGTGAGAGAAGGTCCGCAAGTGAACGCCCATGTGAAGGATATCGTGCAGAAGGAAGGTATGAATGTGGACCTGGTGTGCACTGTCCACAATGTGGACACTACAACGGTGGAGTGGAAGTGGCTGTTCGGTGACACCCTCCTCTCAGAGCCTGACGATGACAGGTATAACGATAAAGAATTATAACGATATTACCATGAGCCATTACTTGCAAATATAGAGTTGGTGAGGCGGACATAATGTTGATTCAGGTCCGTTTCAATGTGCCTAAAGTTCTAATTAACCTTGGTTACCTTCCCCTCAGAATCACCATAAACCCGGGGTTGTTAGAGATTAGACAGATCACGGATGCTGATCAGGGTACCTACACCTGTCAAGCGGACGACGACGGCTTGTCAAACCAGGATACTATTTACCTCACGGTGAGTTTGCTCCGTCGCAAAGTTATTCTGAAGGAACACGGTACGAAATCAGGGCTTTTCATCCAGCTTCATTCGGGCAGTATGTAGTTAGCATGAATACTTTGATCTGTTTTTTATCGTTAAATCCCATAATCCATATTGCAGGTTGAAACAAGACCAAAGATATCACTCGAATCTAGCATACGAATTGGGCAAGGTGCAGATGCCAAGTAAGTTTCTATTTCCATACTTCAATTTTAGACAAGCTTGAAGTGCGTGATAATTATGATCATTTCGAAATGTCTCTTAATTTGAAATTATTTTGCAATCAAGTTTTTGAATTTTAACAGTTTCATTACAAATTTCTAATAGCCCAGGTTGGTCGGTTGTCTTCAACTGATTTGTGTGAGTTTGTGTGACAGAACGATTTATAGCCATCACTGAGGTCTTTTGATTTGGGTGAAATTATTTTCTCATTAACTTGAAAGTTGAGAGTTTGCTTTACCTAAGACACAAGCGAGATGTCTTCGCGAAACTATCTCCCCCGGGAAATTCTGGCAAAAAACTTCCTTCTTTCATCTTTCAATGCATTCTCGTGACATCATCACAGTATAAATAAAAACTAAAACAGCGAGAACCGCTAACCATTCAATAAAGGGGCAATCCTCCTCCTTTGATCATCCCTCTCTCTCTTTATTTATCACCACCAAAACCGTTGGACGGTTGGTCTAGTAACCCCCCGCTGGTTTGGATGTGATCAGCCCATTTTGTCTCTTTCCAGGTTCCGTTGTCACATCCAAACCCGCGGGGGGTTACTAGACCAACCGTCCAACGGTTTTGGTGGTGATATCTTGACAGATGTATGTAGTTTGTAAATATCAATTTCTTCAAATCCCCTAATTTCTACAAAACGTCCGTGTGTACTCACGTGCTGAAAAATGGCAACCAGAACTAATTTCACGTGCATTAGTCGTATTTAAACTCATTTCAACATAATCTAGTCGAAAATCCCGTGTAAATATCAATTTCTTCAAATCCCCTAATTTCTACAAAACGTCCGCGTGAACTCACGTGCTTCACTAGTCCATCGTATATTTCCCATCCCTATTCACTGCGAGACATGGAGAAACCATTATCAGTTCACCTTCGTATCACAGAATAGGACTACAGTACAAATTTTTGTCATAAACATAATTTCAATCAATTTGCAGTTCAATTTTTAGAAGTCTCCCACGACGACAATCTTCGACCGATCGCCCTGAAACTCGTTTTATAGCTAAATCTCAAGGTCTTAAAGCAGCATATTAAAGTAAAACATAATCCGATAAAAACTCTTTGAGTTAGAGATGTTCAAAGTAGCGCAAAATAGCGTTCTACCACAAAATGCGTTATTTTAGTGGTTTTACGCGATTTTGATGACGTCATCACAGCACCCAAATAGGCTCAAACCAACTTCCAATATAGCCTAAGCCACAATTCCGCCTTAGCACAACATAATTTGGCCGGTCTCATCTCAAGATAAGTCGTAGTTCTTGACATCTCACTCGTTTAAGTTTTGTCCAATAATTTGGAAATCGATTTTTCACCGTACCTTAGAAAATCGCGTTTATCTCGATGAAAAATCGAGATAACCCAATGATCCATATGATTTTCTGAAAGCTCTTTAAATTTGCTAAAAATCAGAGAGCTATCTCCTTTCCTTCTTGGTGAAAAATGCGCTCGAAAATGGCCTATTTTCGCTAAAAAAGCAAGAAAATTTTGCTAAGTTGATGACGTCATAGTGACGTGAAAATGACGTCACCGAACCTTCTCACATAGCCTAAGCCACACTCCCATCTTAGATGAACAAAACGTGACCTCGATCATGGCTCTACCATTTCCCGTTCTTGAGATCTCATCGTTTTAATATGGGCCCCAATTATCATGATATTATTATTATGTATATAATATTATATCACCCTGTGACACTCAAATCTCTAACTTATACCCCTGGCCAGTCTTCTTTTTACCGCGGGGGGTTACCGCCCTGGCCAGGGCGGGAATAACTTTAACTCGAATGATTTGTGAAGCACTTTTGATTGTCGGGAGTGAAGTTTTGTATGCTTTTATTTAGAAAACTTGAAATTTTACAGACTGATTGCTGTTCTGTACATACATGCGTTAGAACATCAAGTTCATATTCATCGATGCTTGAGTGAATCGTTTATCATCATGTTACGTATTATAATCGTAAAACACCTTACTATGACTACCTACAGATTTTATACTGACAACATGTTACCTTGACAACAGTTAACCATGACTACGGTTAACCTTGATCACACATTAACACATGACATATCTTAAAAACTCATATCCTACAAATTCCCAATTCCCGCAGTCTGGTGTGTATAGTGGGAGGTAACCCTAAGCCGGTGATAACATGGAGACGTAACAATGTACAAGTTCCGGAGGATATCGCAAAGTACACGATAGATAACAGTGTGGAGGGCCAGTCTACTCTCATAGTACACAGCGTAGATAAGGTAGGAAGTAGGGATTGTTGCAGATAAACTCTTAGTTGATTGGCAATTATTGAAACCGTGCAAATCATGATACTGCACCCTTTTAAGATAATGTAAGATATATATTTTCATCAAGACAATATTGGTATGTCACTTTAAACTAGAATTTCAAATTGGTTCTTGCGTAAATTGCGTACTGCAAATTTAACTATGCGATGTTCGGTGTCATCTGGAGATCATTCCATATTCCCTGAGTATTTTTCCCTGTATCTCTGATAAACACGGGATTAAGATATCACCTCAGAATTCGGACGTTGGAGATTACATTTGCGAAGGAGAGAACAGGATTGGGAAGACAAAGGAGACCATAGAGTTGATTGTAGTGGCTGCCTGTGAGGTACGTTTCATTCAAGATATCAATTGCCTGCCTTTCTAAACACAACGAAATTAATCAACCAAATTAAATTCTTATATGAACTGAAATGTGCTCACTATTTGCTTTTTTTGCTCACTATTTGCTTTTTTGTTACCAGAGTATCACACTTGATTCTTTCCTTTTCCCGTAGACTCACTACCAATGTTACAGGTGATGGAGCTCCCCAAGAACCAGACCACAGACTTCGGGGAGAGCATCACCATCTCCTGCACGGTTAACGACTGTCCCACCGCCACCTGGACCTGGAAGAAGGACGGAACCGTCCTGTCTTTTGACGGGTATACCAGGATAAACCGAGGAGATAACATCGAGGTAATAACACTAGACCGCGGGGAATTCTTGTTTCGCGTCTTTTAGAATTTACACATCATCTCGACTCGATCCAGGCTTTCCATTCTTTTTTCGTTCAATTACTCAGACACGCACTCCTCTCAATCGACCTCTCCAGAGTCTAAAACCCTGAATTTGTCACAAGACAAATTTCCGTGAAATATGTCACATGACAAGAATTCATCTTGTGACTTTTCAAGCCCTCCGATCAGCAATCCCAGGCCCTCCTCCCCACATCAACTCAAACCCCTCAATAAACCCTTCCAAATCCCAGACTCTTCCCAGACCCCCTCTCACGCCCCTCCAACGTCCTAACTATTAATCCCTCGCACAGTTAAGTAAAGTTGCGCCGAGTGAAGGTGGCGTGTACTCACTACACCCCTCAATTAACCCCTCTAATAACCCCTCTCCCCCTCCCTACAGTTAAGTAAAGTGGCTCCTAGTGACGGTGGCGTGTACTTACTACACCCCCCAATTAACCCCTGTAATAACCCCTCTCTCCCTCCCCACAGTTAAGTAAAGTTGCGCCGAGTGACGGTGGCGTGTACTTACTACACCCCCCAATTAACCCCTGTAATAACCCCTCTCTCCCTCCCCACAGTTAAGTAAAGTAGCGCCTAGTGACGGTGGCGTGTACTCACTACACCCCTCAATTAACCCCTCTAATAACCCCTCTCCCCCTCCCTACAGTTGAGTAAAGTAGTGCCGAGTGACAGGGGCGTGTACTCACTATACCCCCCAATTAACCCCTCTAATAACCCCTCTCTCCCTCCCTACAGCTGAGTAAAGTAGCGCCTAGTGACGGTGGCGTGTACTCACTACACCCCCAATTAACCCCTCTAATAACCCCTCTCTCCCTCCGCACAGTTAAGTAAAGTTGCGCCGAGTGACGGGGGCGTGTACTCGTGTACGGTGAACAGTAACAACGGTCTGAATAAGGAGGAGACGTACAGTGCCACTATCGTGGTGGAGGCTCTAGCTAAGATAACACAGTTCCCTGAGAGCAGAGTCCTCTATAAAGAAGGTACGGGGAAAGAATTGATTGAAAACCCCGGAGGGGCACCACTAAGGGCTTTGAAACTTTATTACAATATTCGTATTTCCATAATTGCAAAATATCAAAACAATGTGTATAAAAACTCAAAAGGTGTCGCGCAGTGATTTGTAGCATGGAGTCTATATTGCACTAGAAAGGTTCGAGGAAGTTATTCGTAGAATGAAATGTGGCGCATATTATTGAGGAGAAAGAAGACTGTGTGTGATTACTGATTATGCAGTAAGGTGTTTCAAAAATGCTTTATCCTGAAGTGAAGTTGGAATTCCAGCAGTTTCCAAATAGTAGTGGAATTCTTCTTGGATAGTACCGGAATTCCGCTGCATAAAGTTTCCAGCGTGGAACTTAACGAGCGTTTTGGTAGGATATGACAGCAGTTAGTACTTCTAACACCAACTTCTAACACGTACTTCTAACACGTCTTGTTTACGCAGGTGATAAGGTCCGGATGACGTGTGCTGCGCGAGGGGATGACACCAGACAGCCACTCACTGTTGAGTGGTTCAAGGCAGGAGCTATCCAGTCCAACAACGTTGTCTCTGTGGTACGTTCACACTACCATGGTATAATGTCCCATTTTCACTTTTCTTTTACAAATCTTTTACTTCATCACTTCATGTTACAATTACGTAACCTCAAAATAAGGGAAATTTGACATTGCCAGGGCTGTTAACGTGTTCCACTGCTCCTCCTCTGCCTCCGTATCATGACGTCATAACGTAACTAAGGGTAACTATAACATCGTCACTAGGGGGTAACTATGACGTCATAACGTCCCCATGACGTCACTAATCACCATGACAACCCGGTGCAGGCAGACAGGGACAGTAACGAAGGGATGGCGTACATCACCTCGGTGCTGACGAAGGAGACAGCGATAGCGAGTGATGCAGGACACTACTACTGCACTGTCCTTAACAAGTACAACACTGACCGGAGGGACACCTCACTTATGCTCATGAGTACGTCTTGTCTTTCCTTATCTTGTGTTTCCTTATCTTGTGTTTCCTTATCTTGTGTTTCCTTATCTTGCCTTTCCTTATCTTTTGTTTCCTTATGTTGTGTTTCAGTAAAAGAAATAGTTCAGTAAAAGAAATAGTTTATTTTACATCAACAATCAAATAATATGTCCGATATGTTAGATTAGAAAATGTACATGGAGTAGTGGCGGCTATTTGAAACACGGAAATTTAGTATTTGCTCGAAAATTGGCGGCTATTTTGATAACTTAAGACTTGAATTGAGATAAGAGGTAACTCAAGGTGGTTAAAAAGTATAGGCATTTCCTTATGTGCTGATGAAGGGAAGGAGTACTGGCGTTTGTTCCTCACCGCGGGACACATCATGCCTGGCAATTTAAATCAAAACGTCGTGTCATTTGAGCTGAAGTTCAAGGAATGTACCTTCATGTGATTGATTGGTTTCATCAAGCGTAGTATTTATGTAATATGCAACTTGCATAAATGGAAATGTTGGCTGGTGTGAAATGTGTTGTGGCTGAGTCCATGATATCACCCACGACGAAAACTTTGATCACATATACCTGCTACCTATAGAACCTTGAACCTTTGCAGCAAGAGTAAAGACTACAGCAGGTGTGAAAGGTAACTCTGTTTAATGGGCATAGATAATCGTGGATAGGCCCTGGCACGTATAATGACGAAAAATTCTCATGATGAGTCAGTGATCTTAAAGTTTACTTCTGGGAACCATTCCTCCTCACTTCCAATATTTTGTCTTCCTTTTCACATATTTATCTTTCTTCACTAATGCTCAGGAGTACGTGCTGTGTTTCTGTCACTTCACGGATGCTCATGAGCACCTTTAGGCCCTTTCCGATGTGTTTCTGTTTGAGTCTGTTGTTGTCTCCGAATGTTCGTGTTTAGTCTCTGCCTCCGCTCTGTACTTCGTAAGATGTATTTCTGTTTCTATCTGCATGTTTAAGACTGATTGAGACCTTTCATCATGAGCCTATGGAACAATTCCTCCTCTTCAGCAACGCCTAACAAACCCGGACAGCCATACAGCACGTGGACTGGTGTGGGTGCTATTGAGTTAGCCTGGAGAGAACCTCTAAACACTGGAAACACTCCTCTAACTTCATACGAGGTATAGCATAATATGCGATGTGGGTTACTTCAAGTGCTTTCTTGAGGTGGAGCCTCAGGAGGGTTACTGTGGTCCCAAACTGCACTTATTGCGCTCTAGCCATGTTCTTACTTCAGTCGAGCAGACGATTTCTAATTCATCCTGCTTTCCGAGGTATTCAATAGAGGTTTTCCAATAGAGTTGTAATCACGTTCTAAATATTTGCCAATCTCGCACCAATATTAGTTTTATTAACGGTCCATCCTTCGCAGCTTCACATAGCCAGTGACAACAACCCTACCCCCCGTCCTTTTCTCAAGAACCTCGACCCTCAACGAGTTAACACCGTTATTTACTTCCTCAACGAGAATCAGGAGTACACGTGAGTGCTTCCACTACGGCACTACCACTCACTGCTCACTCTAGCACCTACAGCTCACGCTACCACTCACTGCTCACGCTACCACTCACTGCTCACGCTACCACCCACTGCTCACGCTACCACTCACTGCTCACGCTACCACTCACTGCTCACGCTACCACTCACTGCTCACGCTACCACTCACTGCTCACGCTACCACTCACTGCTCACGCTACCACTCACTGCTCACGCTACCACCCACTGCTCACGCTACCACTCACTGCTCACGCTACCACTCACTGCTCACGCTACCACTCACTGCTCACGCTACCACTCACTGCTCACGCTATCACTCACTGCTCACGCTACCACCCACTGCTCACGCTACCACTCACTGCTCACGCTACCACTCACTGCTCACGCTACCACTCACTGCTCACGCTACCACCCACTGCTCACGTTACCACTCACTGCTCACGCTACCACTCACTGCTCACGCAACCACTCACTGCTCACGCTACCACTCACTGCTCACGCTACCACTCACTGCTCACGCTACCACTCACTGCTCAGTTCTGACAAAAATTGGTAACTAAATAGTAAATTTCGTTTGTGTTAGTTTTCGAGCATATTATTTGCAATCATACGGCGATAAATTTTATCGAAAAATCAAAAATGACTAGCCGCCAAGTTTTTCTCCTGTTATCCTATCTCCGTATTTGAAAATCAGCTCATCACCGATATTACAGGTTCAAAGTGATTGCTGTAAACGAGGTAGGAGCGGGACCCTTCTCGTTGCCTAGCAACACTATCAGGACCGCAGAACCGATAACTAACGACATCAACCTAGTAGAGGACTTCCAACTCACTCCCCTTAGTTCAGACTCCATTAAAGTGAAGTGGCAGGTACGTGTGACGGGACTTGTTACCATTTCCTGTAGTTTAAGAGCGCGGTAATGAGAAAGGTCTAATTATTTACTTTTGTAATTGTGAATCATGACTGTTGGTAGGAAAGTTGAAAAACGTTGAATGATACGGGAAAGTTTGATTTCAGAAGCTTTCAAAAATCATATGATAATCGTCGTCATCTCATGACTGTTATAATTGCGACTGTAAGGAACTCTCTTTCCAGATACCTGAACGGAAGAACAATGCCCTCCGAGGCTATAAGATCGTGTACAGGAACGAGGGAAAGCAGGAAGGACCAAAGTGAGTTACATTCCCAGAGTTGTGTTATTTCTACCTAGGAAAATGCAGCAAAGCGTTGGGAAGCGTTAGATGAACTATAAAGATAGAGAACGTACAATAAGAGGGATTTTGATAGCAGGACTTTTAGAGGCTGAAAGCTTGAACCTTGTCGTTGACAGCTCCTAATCTCCCCAAGTTCATGGTAATTGATGACTTCACTGTGTTGGAAGCCACTATTGAGGATCTGGACGCTGGGTCCTTGTACAGCGTACAGGTGGAGTCCAACACACAGGTCTCTGTGGATCTGGTGGTGTCATCCGTTCAAACTACCAACACCTTCAACCAGAGTAAGTACTGTAAACTATTGTTTTCGCCACTATACAAGCTATAGCTACTGTTGTCATGTTCTGTTCACGGGGTACACTAAGTACTGTTGTCATCGTCACTGTCTACCCAGTGCCCAATACCGATGGACGTTGGCAATCAATAACACATTCATCTTTCAAAAAGTTTTCTTGGTTAAGGGCTAAGTGGTGCTACTAATATAGACCATTTTTATTTCCGATCTGAGTAGATATAACCTTCTCTTGATATATTCGATTCACATGACCTATGTCTCTCAGGACCGACGCCTCCGATTGGTTGTGAAGCTAACCGGGACACAGCTAGTCGTCTGATCGTGACATGGAGTATTCCTGAGAACACACACGGCAAAGTGCTGGAGTACACTATCTACTATCGAGCAAAGCACTTTGGAGTGGGAGCCAATGACGAGGAGTGGCAGGAGATCGTGCAGAAAGACCCCCAAACTACCACCGTGCGTTTAGTGTTTATACTTCCATACAGTGGGGCTACAATACTGAGTAATATGTGTCCTTTCCAATCATTTCGATCTCTCCCTTTAGGGACAATGTTTGTCCCTGAAGATGTTGGTCGGTTTGGTGACCGACGAAATTGATTGTCAGTTGATTTTCAGTGAGGAACACCCTTCAATAAACCTTGCACCAGTACAACCACGTCAATAGAGAATAAATCAGTCACTCCTCCCAATGTTTGTATCTAGTAACTACTCTTATAACACAGCATATTCCCCAGTTCCCAGTGCAAGTCGGAGATACAGGAGTGGACTACAACGTGAAGGTGACGGCCAGTAACGCAGCAGGCGAGGGTCAGGAAACTGAGTGCACGGGAACCGGGATGATCAGTGAGTTTTAGCTGCAGTCGGAATATTTGGCAAACTTCATACTTTTAGCTTATATGAAAACAATGGGTTGAACTTGAGAAGTGAACGGCTAACGATCATCATAGCGAGCTTCATAGTCTACTGCCTGCACCTTTTTTATGTAATGCCCCCTCACCATCCTCAATCCCTCTCCCCTCACTCCCCTCCCCCCTAATACCCCTCTCCCCTCACACCCCTCTCCCTCACCCCCTCTCTCCTCACACCTCCCCCTCACACCCCTCCTCTCTCACACCCCTCCCCCCACACCCCCTCCCTCACAACCCTATCCCCCACTCTCCTCTCCCCCCTCACAACCCCTCTCCCCTCACACCCTCTCTCCTCACACCCCCATCCCCCCTACACCCCTCCCTCACACCTTTCTCCCCCACACCCTCTCCCTCACACCTCTCCCCTCACACCCCCTCCCTCACACCCCTCTCCCCTCACCCCCTCCCTCACACCCCCTCCCCTCACACCCCTCTCCCAACACCCTCTCCCTCACACCCCTCTCCCCTCACACCCCCTCTCCCCTCACACCTTTCTCCCCTCATACCCCCTCTCCCCCTCAGTTCAGTTAGCCTGGTACACGACTTGGTGGTTCTACCTGATTATCGCGCTGGTTGCCCTCTTCCTGCTTATCATACTGATAGTCTGTGTTGTTTTCTGCTGTAGGAATAGGTCTGAGAAGGGACCCAAGATGCAGAAACTGCCCCCTGTCGCAGCCAAGAAAGGTATTTTGTGTATTTTTGGGTGTTTCGGGGGGATAACTTCCTAATATTATCTGCTCTCACTTCGGCTCTCAAAAATATATCACAAGATCATAGGCCTAATGTTGATTTCTTTTTACTAACGAATCCAATACAGAAATTCCATGGTTGATAACTGATGAGAGCAGATAATACCCCCAACGTTTCAATTTCCTGTTCTGTGATTCGCATTTTTGAATGTGTTACAAAATCCATTCTATGTTTTGAGAATGTGAACATTGATTCTGCAATTTGTTGTGGAGCAGATTTAGCATCAAGCAGCTAAAATCAGTAATAAATCCATCACATTACTGAGCTAGTAGATGCTGTTTGGTTTGCTAGTGCAATACCTCTGCATGATTTTGTTGAATTTAACACAAAAATTGTGAACCCTTGTACCATATTTTTCAGTACACTGTTTTGTGAAGCATGATTTATGAATCACACTTTACAAAGATGTTTATTTTTAGAAACAGGCTGGTCCAAGTTTAACAATATGTTTAGCAGTAATACGCACGCTCCATTGAAAAATAAAGGTAATTTTAGATTTACTGTCTATGTCAGCTGTTTCATCTAACTTTCATTATTGTTTTAATATATTACATTTTGTTTACACGAATTTATGCAATGGATTTCAATAGCTTTTTGCTGGGACCATTCATTCTAACCAAATAAATTTGTCATAAAATTTTGCAATTTTCTGCGTTACAGCAGCCTTTTGCTATTTTTTCTTCATCCTTGCCGATACAGCATGGCTATTGGCATTTCCAGCGATTGGTAACCACTTCCATCACTCCAAATCCTTGATAAGCTTTCTCTGCTTATGTGTCAAAAGTGTTCTTTTATATTAAATGTGTCTCTGATTCTTATCAATTTGAAGCTAATAAATAAATTTTTGCAGTAACATGATTATGCTTTATTTTCCTCAACAGGCTAATTTCTTCCCTTGTCACTGTTTTTCCACGGATCACCTCTCTCTTGCATTAGAACCATTCTAACCCTCAGTAAAGGGATGGCTGCTACCCTTATACTCCTTCTAATCTCCTCACACCTCATCCCTTTCCTCACACCTCATCTCCTTCCTCACACCTCATCTCCTTCCTCACACCTCATCTCCTTCCTCACACCTCATCCCTTTCCTCACACCTCATCCCTTTCCTCACACCTCACCCCTTTCCTCACACCTCATCCCTTTCCTCACACCTCATCCCTTTCCTCACACCTCATCCCTTTCCTCACACCTCATCCCTTAGGGGATGAGGTGTGACGAAAGTGGTAAGGTGTGAGGAAAGGGGTGAGGAAAGGGATGAGGTGTGAGGAAGGGGATGTGGTGCGAGGAAAGGGATGAGGTGTGAGGAGATTAAGAGGGGTATAAGTGATAAGGGTAGCAGCCATCCCTTTACTAAGGATTTACTAAGGATTAGAGGATTCCTCACACTAATCCCTCTCAAATCCCTCCCAATCCCCTTCTCATCCTCCCTCTACACTCCTTCTCACTCTGTTATCTTGCCTCTAGACGAATTCCCGGGATCCCCTAAAGCCCAAGTCTACAGCCCGACTGCTAACAGGAACTATAATGCCCCTAACAACACCCAGATGAACACCTTCGCAGGACCAGGTACCATATCAGCTAAATCGTGGGTTTTCTCTCAAAATGGGTTTCAAATATAACCTCTTTGCATGTCAATACATTGCTAAATCATGACCATATTGCAGTAGTTTTTCAATTTCATCTATTTCATTGCGTGCATTGTTACTTGGCATCACCTGCTATGGACACGCAAAGCAAAGTTTTTCTACCACTCACCTTCAACTATTTGCATTGTTTCAGGTACCATGGCAAGTCCCTACGGGTCTCCTGAGCCCAATCCTCGGTTTGGTGCTGGCGACTTCAGCTACGGCACCCAACCAGCGGCACCAGTGAGTTGTTTGCTATAATGGTACCTTCAAGTTCAATGCTTCCACAGTTGTGATTTGAAACTGCAAACTCGGTTGAGTAAGCTCAGTAGAACTAAACATTCATCCCCTTTGCCAGAAGCCGGAGTACAGCTATAATGGGAACAAGTTCAACACCTACGATAGCCGGGCTTCCTACAACGACCCCCCTAAGTCTGCCTATCCGTCGTACAACGAAGCCCCCAAATCCCCCTACCCTACGTACGACCCGCCAAAGTCCCCCTACCCCACTTACGACCCGCCCAAGTCTCCATATCCCACTTACGACCCGCCCAAATCGCCTCCTAGACCCGCGTACGGTGGATATGACCAGGGCAGTAACTACGACAACAATACCTACGATTCAAGATACTACAAGGACCGTAAGTAGATTCAGCACATGTTTTTCATATCACAAAAGATAGTCAGATCTCCCCCCTCAGAACCTGCAGTATCATCCCGGTATCATTTCAATGTCTATTCATTTGCTCTCAAAGCGTGTTTGGCATGGGCAGTTCGAACTGCATTGTGCGCGTCTATTGTGTGCGCAGCGTAAGTATGCGCGGCGTATATAGTATGAAAAGTACACCGCGCAAACTTACGCCGTGCACGCCAAATACACGCAAATTGCTGTTTGAACTGTCACGGTGGTCCTTGAGAAGTATGTTTTCGCCATTTCAAGAGCCTGTATAATGTACTAATGCATCCTGACTCCTACTCTTTTCAGGTGACACGAGTTCACGAGGAGGAGGAGGAGGAGGGTATCCCCCCTACGACAGGAACAACAACTCCTCCTACGGAGGGGGAGGGGGAGGGAACTTCAAATCCTCCCAGTTATAATACCCCCTCCCTCGCTCTCACCGTACGATGCGTGGTGATCTTTAGCTTGAAATTATACCCGCATTCCAGGACTATCCCCCGGATGGTCAATGTTCAGTGGTCTTTGTTGCCCCCTAAAGGAGTCTCCCTGATTTAGTGTGGAGTTATCTGGCTACTTCCCCACATTTTATCCAGTGACCAGCAAAAAGTAAAAACAGGACATTCTAGTGAACCCAGCCCAGGATCCACCCGGATTTAACCGAGTATCGGTGCCAAATAATATCACTGTTTTATATGAAACCTTTTATGTAGTTAACGGATCAGGTAATGGTTTAATAGGAGGAAATTATCGAATGGCAGGATCCTCGAGTTAAGATGCGATATATTACACGATGATGTTAGATTATTTTCCTTAAAAATGGACATAATGCTACTCTGGGCGTTTCAAATTCAACTTCAAGAGGTGTTTATCATGAGGTGTATACATACAATAGGTGAAATTGGGAATTAAAATTAATTGCATCTTGAGTCGAAGATAATGCCCATTAAAAATTGAACAGATGATGATAAGATATTATGATAACGGGTGATGACTATTTATCTGGAATTATTTCAGTGTATTCTTGTGGGCAAATCGAGATCATGTTAGAGCTCAGATGTGCTTAATCTGGACCTAAAAAGTCTGCTGATTCAGAATAACATCATGAAAATTTTTGAAAATCCTGTTTTCCCATGCTACTGGCCGATTAGTTTGAGAAGGTACAAAAAAATCTTGCACAAATTCAAAGATTGACTTCCAGACACATGATTGGAAAATTGCATACGAAGCTTTCCCATCAGTTGCCATCTAGGTTTATTCATGAACTTCGTTAGCTGAGGCACTAATGAAGACCTCTACATGCATTTTTCGTTGAATATCAAGAAAATTCTTGGATTTTAGAGCTAAAATCCTGCCAAATTTCTGGAAAAAAGGTGTGTGTTTTTTCCTACACCAGGCCTTAAGAAAGAGTCTTAGAACAGGACCTAGGTGGTCTGAACACTCAGATTTGATGGCAGGGACCTCATTAAACATAATCCATGTCTTTGGACCACATCCATTCATCAGTATGCCGAATTTTGGATTAATAATCACCCAAAATCACAGTTTTATGTAAGTATTATTCTAGAATTGACGATTTTAAACGTTTTAGGTTCCATAGGGTCACCACTGGATAAGTTAGTGATGCTACTTACTGCAGTCTCTTGAGACCCTCCTGCTCAGAATCATCCCATAGTAAAGGCTTTATCTACACTTTTGGGGATAATTATTGTCATTAAGATTTTGTGCAAGATTTTTCTGCACCTTCTCAAACTAATCGGCCAGTAGCATGGGAAAAGAGGGTTTTCAAATTTTCTCATGATGTTATTCTGAATCAGCAGACTTTTTAGGTCCAGAATAATCATATTTCAGCTCTAACAAGATCTCGATTTGCCCACAAGAATACATTGAAATAATTCCAGATAATTAGTCATCACCCGTTACAATATTATTAATGACTTCGGTGTCGCCTTGAACTTGGTGACGCGCATAAATTTTCTGCGCGCGACGCCTCTGATAATCTTTATCTACACGTTACAAATCCGATTGCTTGGTAAGTTGCGCCACCAGTATCAGTGTAGGCGACGCTGTAGTTCCGGGATCTAAGATCAGGTTCGATATTTGTATTTTTGTTGCTGCTGCTGCTAGTTTTGTGTAAATAATGAGATTGAACCCGTGTAATGAAGGGTATTGAGCTGAGAAAAAGTTAGTCAAAAAAAAGTAATTATCTCTGCTATTTATCACTATCAGTATCAGATTACAAATACATGCCAACTTTCAGGCTGGATAAGTTTATTATATACAATTGAGCAAAATTACATGAAGTTTGATTATTTTTTTGAAAATTGGAAATTGGAATCGATTTTAAGCCATTCATCTATCAATACTGTTCTTTATATTCAAAGGAGACATTTTCACGATTTAATGATGAGTTTTTACTAAAGTTCTGGGCGATTTCATTTTTGCTCTTTCTCTTAGTCTTAGACAATTCTGCATGCAATTTTTTGCTCATTGGAAATATTACCCCATTTCAAACTAGTTTTCATGCTATTATTTTGCCCAAGTCTTAGTCATAAATCAAGAGATGCGAAACTTTTTAACCTTACCTTCAATCTGGCCGGTGGCTGTTTAAAAAAATTAAATAAGTTTGTAAAGATTGCTTTTGAGGGTGAAGGATATTTTCAGTTTTATTTAGATAATGACTAAGAAATGAATAACTAAAATGTAAAACTTGATCGGGCACATTGATCGATTTGGTTAGTAGGGCTATCATGGTATTGACGTGCATTTGATTTCACTTTCGAGTTTCGAATTCGATTGTCATTAATTTCCTATTTGTTAAATTGTATTCAAAAATAAAAGCGTATGTCAATATGCTGGCGCGCGTCTTTATCGATCCTAAAATTAATTGTTGTGCTCACAAGAGTAAGAGTTAGGAGTTACATCCTTTCTTATACAAGATTTATTTTTGATATTATTTTTATTGCAACAGATTTTGCTAAGGTTTTTTGGTATGTCTCCTATATAACCCTGAGTGACGTCACAGATCAAAACGTCGATCTTTTTGTTCCCTATTACCCCTAAACCAGAACCCTAAACCTACCCATAACCTTAACCTTAATGATAATCCTTACTCTAAACCTAATAAATCCTGACCCTAAACCTAACGTCCTAACCCTTAATAAAGCGCTACATCAACATGCGCTCTACCTTATATCTGACATTCTGACTGACGTCATTGTCATAGATAATGAAGCTTTCGCGTTATATGAGAGACAGTAGACACCACTTTTTTGAGGTGGCTTGCATGGCCCATTCACATAGGTGGCATCGGATCATGGCTCGACCAATGGTGTCGACCAATAATGAATCAGCGAACAGTAAACAGTGCTGTTCATATTCATAGTCGAAGCTTCAGGTTCAAGCAGCAAATTGAATTTTATCTGTTGATACGTTGAACTTGAAGTATTTATGAAATTGAATACATTAAGTTAAGCAATTGTGTTTCAGTTTATGATGCGAGGACTGAACTGTTTTCCAATTCATCTATCGCGCATTGGGTTTTAGTTTTACTTCATACTTGTATACTAATACTAAAACTATTTCATTTCGACAGACGCCGTGTTAATATTTTTATATCACTAGATATGTTACATTGTTATTTTCTTGAATGAATTAAATGAAATTGAAGCTGTCTAAGTTTGTTATTTGAGTTGAACTTTAACTAAGTTTAAAAATAAAACACAGCTCGTCAACTCGAGGTGTCAGACAATTTACAAATTATTGCACGCCTACAAGTACCCTCAAAATTGGCTAATAATACAAGAACAACACGCGTGGTAAAAATAATAATAATATTATTATTACCACGAGCGTTTTAATTTTATTAAATTTTATGTACCAGACATTGACAAGGTGGATTTCTCCCACCCGCCGAAGGAGTCAGCCGAAGGCTAAGGGGTCAGACAACGTCTGACAATTTAGGTCATATATGTCATAGGTGACCTATGACATATGACCTAACCTTCCTAAGCCCGCATAGGTGTGCGTACGCGCAACGCAGACAGGGATATACGTGTTTAGCAAGACCTAACCAGGTGCTAATGCCGCGCCGATCGGCGCGCGCTTTGTCCTACGTTGTAGGATCCTACACGCGCGTAAAATAGGTCCTATTTTACATTACGCGCGTGTGACTTTTCGAAGAAAAGGCGCGCGAACAAACAGGGACACATAGCATGTGCAGGCGACGCGCGCTTCTTAGGCCCGCGCATAGGCGTGTGTTCTGAGAAAGCGCGCAACGCAAACAGGGGTTCGATGGACGTTGCCTACGGTGTTCTAAAAGGGCCAAATTGAAAATAGTCATATGGCATATTTGTCAATTTGATACCTATTCGATACCTATTTTTTCATTTGGCCCTTTTGGAACAGTACAGGTGTTCCAAAAGGGCCAAAGTGGCCCCTTTTGAACAGCCCGTGTTCCAAAAGGGCCAAAGTGGCCCTTTTGGAATAGCTTCGTGTTCCAAAAGGGCCACATGCACAAAAACGGCCAATATGCTGAGTTTCTTAAAGTTAACTTGATGTTAAAGGTATCTAGGACTATGTACGAGTTTGTACGAGTTTTTACCCATCTAAATGAACTATTAAGACATCATTGTTCATGTTAACATTGTTTTCGGTATATTTAGCCCTGATGGAAGGAAATTAAGGTAAAATTGCCAAATTGTCATATTGCATAAACATTCCATTTCCAAAAAGCTTGTTTAGGTGCTTGGTAAACATTTGGAAGGTGTGAGGAACAAAAACAAATGAAAAGCACAGCATTTTGGCCTGTTTTAGTACATTTGGCCCTTTTGGAACACGAAGCTATTCTAAAACTAAAAGGGCCACTTTGGCCCTTTTGGAACACGGGCTGTTCTATTAAGGCCAATTTGGCCCTTTTGGAACACCTGCACAGTTCCAAAAGGGCCAAATGAAAAAATAGGTATCAAATTGACAAATATGCCATATGACTATTTTCAATTTGGCCCTTTTAGAACACTGTACGTTGCCCCGTCTATTTCTTCTGACTGGATGGTGAGGTTGCAAAGTGACGTCCAAATTCAGGAACGTTGCGCCGCGCGCGTGGGTAGGGTTTCCTAATGCCTAAGCCCGCATAGGTGTGTGTACGCGCCGCGCGCTTCCCTACGGGACACACTGGGGAAGCGCGCCGCGCGAGCCACACAGGGATATACGTGTTTAGCAAGGGTAGGGTAACATCCTACGAACAGGGGTATACGTGTCAAGCAAGGCGCACCCAAAAGAGGGTTGTCAGACGACGCGATGTCTGACAG
Source organism: Beroe forskalii (assembly GCA_011033025.1). NCBI lineage: Eukaryota > Metazoa > Ctenophora > Nuda > Beroida > Beroidae > Beroe > Beroe forskalii. The sequence goes on along the minus strand of WFMF01000500.1, from coordinate 73,361 downwards.
TGACTTCCCTTAACCATGTAACCAGTGTAGTCGAGAAACTTGCTAAACACGTATATCCCTGTCTGCGTTGCGCGGCGTGCGTACGCACACCTGCACCTATGCAGGCTTAGGAATCGAGAAACGATCAAAACCTGGTTTTAGCGCTTGCCGCGCACTCCGTGCGCGTAACCAGGGTCTTGGTTCGGGTTACTCCATGTTACGGAGCCTTATTTTGCGCGCGCAAGCGCGAACAAACAGGGACACGTAACATGTGGCAAGGTTAGGGCAACCCGCTGACGCAAGCCGCACGTCGCGGTCGCTCGGAAGGGTCTATCAACGATAGGCAAGGTATGCTCCTGCTCGCTTCCTTAGAAGCGCTGCGCGCGTAGGCAATACGTACACCTAATCTGCTTAAATTAGGAAATCTTGAATTTGGAGCCGCGCACACCGCACAAGGATGGATTGCAGCCATTTTTATTTTCGGCACTGGATAATTTGAGGTATTTAGCTAAGAACGCATCCTATTCGTAACGTGGACAACGTCACGTAACACAATTTGCGTGGCGCGGCCGGAGGCTTCAGTCGGTTGCATGGACTAGGATGTGTTATCAATGTGAAACATAGTATAGGACGTTGCGGACAATGGACAACGGTTTACATACAATTCTATAATAGTCGAATAAATACTACAAATTATAGCTTCACAACTAAATTCTTTGTTTTAATTCCACAAATCACAAATTTCTTACTATAAATTCATTACTTTGAAGCTTTAATACTTACTAGTTACAATAACAATCATTAAAAAAATTGAAAGTCATAATTCATGCCAAAATTTTGTTCCTTTAAAACCCGATTTCCTGAAGTCAAAGGTAGGTAACGATTTGTAATGATAATAACTGGCCAATTTAATTTTCAGAACTTCAGAAGGAAAATCTGAATAGTTGTGATTTTGAGTGGTTTAAAAACTGCTTCATCTATTAAGATGAAGCATGGTTAATTAAGATGAAGCATGGTTAATTGAAAGCATGAAGTTACTCATACTGTTTAAAATAATAGAGGCCAAAACTTTGGGAAAATTTTAAAAGAATGTCCAACCTAATAATTCGCCAATCGTCCATCAAATGAATGAAAGTATCCAACTATTTGATGGCCCCATTGATTAGTAGATTAGTAGGAGAGAAGGGGGTGGGTAACTGCTGCGGCAGGAGAGGCCCACTGTTTGGTCCGCTTGGAGCTGATGCAGTACCTGAAATTATAGTTTCACAGTCTCACAGTGCACCATGATAAGATGATAAATAAGACGATTAATTATTGCCCATCATTAATTAAAAGACAATTTATCCTTCTAGTTGCTAGTCAGTATAAATGAATCCACATTCCACTGTCAACATTACTGGTATGTGCTCTGAATAGGCCGAAAGCACGTCAAAGAGAAGGTAAAAATAAAATATGTCCGTTCAAGCTACTATTCGATGCTTTGCCTTTAACCTATTCTCCTGTGAGCACAAGTACGTGCAAGCAGCGGACCTACCTTCATTAAAACCAGAAATCAAAATCGGAGCAGGTTCTGTTAATTAAAAATGGGCATTATCACCATCTGTGCAATCAAACTTAAAATCTAACTCTAAGCTCTATATTTTGGAAATAATAGATTTACCTATTTTTGCTGCATAGGCACATTTAGACATTTCACTTCAATATCTATTATCTTGCACTGAAAGACCACTGCGGACATGTTGAAAGACAGCCGCTTTCTTCACTCTTCTATCTCTTTCTGTCAGCAATGTCCTGAAAATGACATGATTAGGTTATAAGCCTAAGGTATCAATATCTGCCAGATTGTATCCTAATGCAGGTGATCACAGGAAACCAATTAGTTCAAAGAAAAAGGCGGTTAAGATGGTTCGAAAGTGAAGCGATTTTGGTCGAGGGGCTGGCCAAATGAAATTACCAGTTACAAAGTAAAATGGCTGGTTGAATATGATGGCTGATACGGTAAAAAGAAGTAATAATGCCAAGGATGAAATGCTTACAGTGTTTTAGTGGCTACCACAGTTGTTCCACAGCTCAGGAAAGGAATCGCAGTAAAAACATCCTACTTAGACAGCCTAGACTCCGTTCCAGTTAACTCAGAATCATGCAATACAGAGACTTTGGCAGGGTCGGCCGTTTCTCCAAATCCACGTTACTCTTCAGCAGCTGAAAAATAAAAATTATTCCATCAGTCAATAAGGGATCGTTCACATATTACGTAATCAATTTTTGGCCATTTTGAACCACCCTCCCTCCCCCTCGTAATCAAATGTAAGCATAGCCCAACCCCCTCCACTTGAGGAGAATATTACGTAATCATCGCTTACACCCACCCCCCCACCCAGCTGAGTACACAATGAATAAAATGGAAGGTGTAAATACTTTAGTATTGATGAGGTTTCCATTTTTGAAAATTTTGATGAAAATATCAAGGATAGTTTTGAAAAAAATTGCTGAAAAAGTTTCGGTCGGTTTTTTTGAAGATTTAGCCAAAAAATACCGAGAATTTTTGACAAAAATTTCTAAAAATTGTGTAGAAATTTGGATATTTTGATTACATAATCAACCACAAAACCCCCTCCCCCTCCCTGTTATCAAACGTAATCCTTTGAAAACACCCCCTCCCCCTAAGTGGTTACGTAATATGTGAACGATCCCCAACACACTTTTATGAATATAAAGGACAGTATAACCATTATTCGTTATTCCACACCATAATAGGTTTTACCTGGGCGCTCTTGTTTAAGCCCCAAAAATATTGTAAAAATATTGTAACAATGGAATTGAAAAAACAAAGTAATGCAAAATAATAAGAGAAGTTTGACTCTGTACACACGTAACGGAGACACACAGCCGAGAAGACTCAAAAAGTGGAATATTTTACAATAAGGTTGTGAAATTCTTAACATTGGTGATTCATGGAATTAGTATAATGAGTAAGCTCAAATAAACATTAAGGTATTTGGAGCAAAGTTGGTGGCAAGTACAACCCCGGAATTTGAGTTCCTAGATCAGCTGAAACTATTCATAGGGCACCCTGACAAAACATGGGAAACGGATTCTATAATGAGTGCTCTTGTCGGTGGGTCAATCAAATTGTACTCAAGGTATGCCAAAGTTTTAAGCTTATCTATGACCCGACGTACGCCCCAAGCCAAACTATCCTACCTCTATACAATACCCCATGCCTACACTGTTTTGTGATACCTACACCCCAGACATGATCTAAACATGCACCTACCGAACTATTGAGCTATAAGCTTTCATATTGTCATTTCAGGAAGTGTAGAGTGTAGAGATTCTTCGTAAGATTCCTTCTGGACAACACGGACCGCTGAAAATGTAATCCATTCAAACGACTTGTTAATTCAAAAAGTGTAATTTGGAAAAGTGTAATTCAATTCAACAATGACTCAATAATACTGGTGAATCCCAAGCAGCCTATTCACGTTGAAATACGAAGGTGAAGTTGATTACTTACACTCTTATCAAATCAGCAGAATCCAGGGATTCAGCATCTGAGAACCTCATTACTCTCCAGTGCCAAATAGAAGGGGGTCGAAATAAACGTCTTTGGGTAGTGAATTAGCAAAATCGCTGCAAACGGTGGGGTCTCAAATAAACGGGTGGTGATGGGATGATGAGACTCCAGTCACAAAATTATCAAATTGGAAGAGGAACAAAGCGATATGTACGAAGCTGCCATAAAAATATTTGCTGTATGATTACCTTGGACACTTAATTTCATATAGGAATATTATTTTTTGGTCAAATCGCTGGTTAAATCAGCTTTCAGAAAAAAATTATCTTAAAAAATCCAAAAAAATGAGCTAACGGGGAGGTTGCCTAATAAGCGTCTTTAGCTGGGAAAAAGTCAAAAAATTGCTAACGTCTCCCCCCCGTTTATTTGGCACTGGAGAGTAACTTGTTTCCTGTCTGTAAACTGCTGCAGCAGGTACAACACATGCTCCAGCCACCCTCTAGTCACAAAGAGCATAGCTTGTCTTGCAGGAATTAAGGAATATAAGCTGTCAGAAAGAGATACGGTTACAAATAAATGCTTGCCAAATCCTCTAATCTCCCGGGCTGGGAGTTGCGCGTTTGCAATTTTAAGCAAAAAGTAACAGCCCAATACACCTAGATATTGCGCATCTCCCTCTTGAGCGAAATCATAAATTTTGATTCCCATGAAAGTAAAAATTTACTGTAAGTTATGGGATAGTGACCCCCTGTTTTAACAGTTATCTGCTTATCTAAATCTCGGTGAAGAGCACTGATCAAATACGGTTCAGGATGTATTGGTGGATACCGCAACAAAAGTAATATTATGTGACCGGTCCCTTTCTCTAGATTATTTTCCAATTGTCACTAGGTGTCGGTTTCGGTTAGATTTAGCTCAGTTTCAGTAGATTGGTCATAGGCACTCATTCAGTACAATAATTGAATTTGAAAACTTTAAAATGTATGACAACGTATAATAATATGCAACTTTGACCCAATTTGAGAAATATGAATTACCCAGAAATGTTTTTATCGCTTTACCTCCGCAATTACTATTTGACTTGAATTGGGGTAATAATCGATATTGCAACAATATCTAAAATGGTGATATTATGATTGAAAATGACATCTTCACGATTATTTCATAATCAGCCGAAGTGTTATTAATCTAAATGTATAATTGCTGGTAGCAGAAGAGGGTTACTGTTGTCATCGCCAAAATAAAGGCTTGAGAGGGTAGCATTTTGGTAGATCCACTTGCAGGTACCAGAGCTGGAATGATATTCAGTTATCCATTTTCACATATTTTTCAGTCTCAATGTCACTGAGCTATGATAGGTGATAGTGCCTACAGGTGCCTTGTGATATACACTTGTGGGTCCACCGGTCCAATGTCCATCTATTGTGCACAGTGGATCCTATACGTTTCACTAGAAATTGATCTTCTAGACGTTAATCGGATAATAATCGCAAGTTAAGTGTGAGAATCATGCCGCGAGAACTAACCTGATTTTTGGACAGCCTCTCTGAGAGTAAAGGGACCAGAGTGAACACGGAACAGAGCCTCTGATGCCGCCGGAGATTCGTAGTCGGTCGCGTCGATTGCGAGTCTACGCACCCTTCCACTTCCAGATGGAGCTTTTGCCTCACAAACCTCCGTACATCTGTTATAACATTAGCCGGTAACTGTAGAAAATGGAAGAGACCAAATTTCAAATAAAAGATCAAATACTTGATATTGAGCGATTAACTAACGAATGGGAGTGTGTCATCGAAAATCATCACACGATCCATGAGTTAGTTAATTGTATTATCAACCGACCCTACTTGGCTGGGTTTAGCTGTTTTCTTCAGGCTTCTGCCAGGAGCCAGCCATACAACTACAACAGTATTTCCTTGCACTCGGGTCTGACGACCCTCGTCTGGATTGAATGCCTTTATCAAATAAATTGATTTAAAGTTTTTTCTGCACTCATGTGATTTCGGGATGACTGAGGATTTCTACTAAGGTTTTAATTGCTCCTTCAGAAAAAGTTTGCGCGCGCCACTATACAGTAGTTTTTAAGGCGTGATAAATCGATAATTTTCACACCCGAATTATAATCAGGGAGGGCGGTAATCATTATTCATCCCCTTCAATATTCACATTCGAACTGATTATTTCACTGATTAATGTGACAAGTAGTCTGACAATTCTCAATAAATAGACAATATACGCTTAGAGCATGGCTGGGAATGCGCTAATATATGCTTAGAGCATGGCTGGGAATGCGCTATAGCGCATTTCCAGCCATGCTCTAAGCATATATTACATAGCAGTAAAAACTAACTTTTTATAGTTAGCTGATCCTTGGTCGCATAGACGCATCACTGCATGAAGATAAACAGGTTCAGTGGTCTTGCCAATGAATGAAAAAGCTTTAATAGAGAATGCTTTTTCTTGTTGAGTCAAAGTTTTCTCTTTAATTTCCTTATAAGTTGAATCCTTGACACACCTGTAACGTACAAAAATTATTTGGACAAGACACAAAAGGCGTTCATGAGTATGAAAAATGATAGGAAAGAAAATGAAGCTTTCAGTGCACAGAGAGTAATAATAAATGTTAAACAACAGTACTGCATTATTAGTTAATCAACAAACCCTTTCGAAACGATTTTGTATTCTGTAGTCGCCTTGGCAGGGTCACTCACAGTAAGAGCAGTAATGTCAGTAATCACCGCTGTCAATTTCATGCTCGTTGGTAATTCTGCTTTGAGCTTCAAGAAATAGACACATGAACATATTGATGGTAGAATACAAGTGCAAGGTAGCAGTTCACTAACCGCTACTCGCAACTCTCCCTGTTCACAAGCAGTGTACCAGGGCGCCAGCCAAGGACTAAAAAGTAAAAGCTTTACGGACCTTTACTACAGAGCACCTTTTTTGCCTGGTTTTCTTACCCAAGGAAAAATTGCCTTGCGTTAAGCCTCTATTCCTTGGCTGGTGCCCTGTTGTGAACAGGGAATGTCGCCGAGGAGCGGTCAGTGAACTGAAAGTGGTATTCCACTAAAAATATGATAGTAAGATATCAATAACTGGAAGTTTTCAAGCTATCATTGGCGGGTGAGTGCGATAATGCATTCAGAAGAAAACATTCCAGCAGAAAAACAGAATAAAACCCGTCTACAACAATCGCACAGACATAAAAAAAACGAAAAAGAAATCACCTTGAAGTAAACTTCTTGTCGCATAGCAAATTTCCCTGGCGATTTAACAGGAATTTTAAATCCGGCTGTTGTGTCATACTTCTGGTATGCTTCCATAGAGAAATTGAAGGTTGTATGATCCTCTAATTCGTATGTCGCATGACCAGTCTTCCATGACAACACCGTGGCGGCTCCTGCAAGAAAAGGAAAATATGATAAATAAAATTATTATTTCGTTGTCACTATTTCATTGAAAAGAGAATCTGGCTTCGTGTTGACAGGATGGGTCTGATTTAGAACCGCAGCCTGAAGGGTGAGCGCCAAAAGCAAATATATAGACCCAATCCGATAAATGCCAATGTATCATAGACACTGATGGAAACTTCAGGGGGGTTCTATAAGACCCCAACTGATCGTGACATGACGCGTCACCTCATGCATCACCTGTTCTAACTAATCGTGATGTGACGCGTCACGTCAGGATTAGTTAGAACAGGGGACGCGTGCCCTGTTCGGAAGAAAATCCAAACTATAATCGCGACGTGACACGTCACGATCTCGCGCGCGCATTTCTTCTAGATTTTGACTTAGGATGTATATGAGGAGAGCGAGATCCAATGTCAAACAAAGAAACAATAAGTAACTTCATATGAATTCTGAAGAACAACTCAATGTAAAAGTTAAAGCTTCAACTTAGACTTGTGTTATACTGACTTGTCAGAATTCATATGAAGTTACTTTTTTTTCTTTGTTTGATATTGGATCTCGCTCTCCTCATATACATCCTAAGTCGAAATCTAGAAGAAATGCGCGCGCGAGATCGTGACATGCAGACGCGTCATGTCACGATTATATAGTTAGGGCCGGAGAAAATTTGTTGTCACTGGGGGGACCAAGGATGTGTGTGATAATGCTCCTCTATATTCCATAAACTATAACTATGCCTTAAGTGTGCACCATTATGCCCTCAATTTGCTTACAGTAATGCCCCTCAGTATTTCCACATCGTGCTTGTCCTCAGTGTGCCCGAGGTGTTGCCCTCGGTGACATCGGTGTTTTACCGAGTTACCGAAAAATGTGACAATTTCAAGTTTTGATAGGAAAATTCAAAAGCGAATCAGAAAATGTCGATAGCAATATAAGAATATTGTAGATATCATTATAAGACGTTAATTTTGTGCGAATTTCTGACCTTATACGCATATGTGTGCTCAGTCAGTCAAAAGCACCTCGTCAAAAGGATAGTGAAACTTAAAAAGGTTTGTGGAGCACATCCATAGACAGTTTTTGTTTCAAGTTTTGGACAACTGCAAATCCATTAAAAATGTTTTCAATCATTACTAGTAACTACTCTACTTTTTAATGCCCTTTGTTGGGAAAGGGTAGTTGAAAGGGGTAGCGATAAGGGTTCTGAAGCCAAAGTTTAAGGATTCTTTAAATATCTATCTCGAATGCTGGAACAACAATAAATCCAACGCATCGGAAATCATTATTTTGGGGTTTTAACAACCATTTCTACAACCCTTTTTACTACCTACGCATTTTACTGATGAGCACACAATACAATCTGTTATGATAAGGGCATAAACAGTGATAAAGGCATAAAAGTATAAATTACCTGTTCTTGTATAAGTGCATTGCAGATCGATAGCCACTGCATCATTTCTTGTAATAGTGACACTTTCAGCTTTTGATGCTGATTCCACAATGAGCTGAGAATAGCAACAAAATAAATCAAACATGGTATTGGTCCTTATTTAACCATATGAATTTTTCAAATTACTCAAAAACGGTCGGATGAAATGCAGCCGGGTGAATAAAAGGTCAGAAAATTTGTCTAATAGTATGATATGAAATCGCGCGGTCTGTCTGTCACGTCCCATGGCAACGCACGCACAGAAGGAAATTAAGTGCACGTGCGCACTGCGCGTCCAATTATTTGATTAACTTGAATTATATCATTTAAATTTGCGAACGAGTTGCTGCGTAGCAGTGCCGAGTGCGCTGTGTATTTGCAGGCCCAACGGGCCCTCTAGTCGAAGACCCCTTAATAATAGAGTTGATATTAAGCTTAGGAATCTGTTAAATTTCATCGCAATTCTGGTGACCACTGAAAAAGTTTTGGTCTAAAGGACTGGTTGAAATGGCTCGACGATAATGCGATTTAAATAAGGACCGGTTTTAATGTAATCTGGAAATGATGTTACCTTGTTTTCGTAAATGAGATGAGAGGTGTTGTGATGAGTTATTGTTCCACAGCTCATCAAAGGTATGTCAATCTTTTTAAAGGTCTTCGCAGGTTTACACTCTCCCTCTGAGAACATACAGATAAATCTACTATGAATCTACTATAAACGTCTGATGACTATTGAAGAACCTAAAACATAATTACGATATGGATTAGACAAGCATATATAAAACTAGGGCTGTATTATAAGATTAAGAGTAAGATCGATCGACCTACAAAAGCACTAACTTTTATCATTGGGTAGTGTGTACTTTTCCACTGTATAGACCGTCTGGTCCACAGTAACAACCATCTTATCATCTAAGCAGTCCACACTTGATGATCCAGGACTAATCTCTCTTTCGAAATCTCCCTTGCCTGGTTAACAATACTAGTCGAATTACCGTCCAACGGAAATGCTGTGTAGTGAAAATAAAGAATAGGCGTGGCCATAACATTGCTGAAAACTATGAGAAAATTTCCGTTTATCATATATTGAAGGTGATTTTTGGTGAAGGAATTTGAAAAAAAACTGCCAAAAAATGAGTGTAGCCCTCCCACATCTGCGGAATGATTCAAAATCGCAGAAAAATTCTCAAAATTTTATTCATCATAAGCTACTCGATGGTGAAAGAATTTTGATAAAATTCCCAGCTTTGATTTTTGCCAAAAATGAGCTCGACCTTCCCACGCCCCTTAAGGGGATGGCAAAAAATTCTTAAATATTTATCAATTTCATTTAAAATTTTTCACTTATGGGTCTATATGTATATATGTTATATATGTATATATTATGTATATATTATATGTACATATTAGTAAGCCACATTATAAAATAATACGATGAATAACTTAAGAGTGAAATGGTGGGGATAGCATGAAACTGATGCAATATCACCTCTTTTCAAATTTACTCACAAATTTCTCAATCTCCTGGCTTAAATACTTCATCACACAAAGTGTGTTGAAAAATGTCATAACCCTGTCGATTACATTCTAGTAGGCTTTTGCGACCTAAAATAACCTGTTAAATTTAACTTTATGGGACATCAATAAATGTTCCCAATATTATTTTAGCTGTACTAAAATTTCATGACCGGGGAATCAGAAAAAGAGAAATTAGATAAAAAGTAACATGATAAAAAGAATAACTATCCTTTTTCATTAATCTGTCTTACCAGCTTCACTTACCTCCTGACACGCCCAACAAAATGATTGCCAGTGTTAAAAAATCCATTTCCTGGAAAGGTTGAATGAAAATCTCTTATATTTCATTTGAACATCATTTGAAAATCATTTAATTCTCTCATCAGGCAAGTCCAATCAAAGTTATCCTTTAATGATTGAATCTACGAGTAGTAAACCATCTATAATAGAAACTAAGCACCCTGTAAAATTTCTTTCTGTTTAAAATTTTTCTGATTAAGATCAGACAGTGGGCTGAATATTGCAAAACACGAGAAATTGGGCATTTTCAGGGTGGGATTTGAGGGCTTTTACAAAGGAAACAAACTCAAATAGAAGAGAAAAAGAGCAAACTTAATGTATATAAAGGGAAGTGTGAGTAAATCTTTCCCAGAAATCAGAAAAACGATGAAATGAAAGGTGTACAAGTTAATCTTCATTGTGAGTAGTTTCTATAACCAGGGTGCTCTTGTTTCATGCCCCAAGTATTATAGAGAAAAATATTGTAATAATAGGTAGCATTGATAAGTAACAAAGAAATGAAAAATAATAATAGGTTTGACTCTGAACACGCGTAGCGGAGACACAAAGCCGAGAAGAATGAAAAGATTTCATAACTGTGGAATGGATAACCCTTTTCAGTGACTATCTTAAACAAGTTCATGAAATTATTTAACTTCATATTCAATATTCTTGTTAAAAAACAAAAATTCGGAATATTGAATATAGGGGAGCAATTTCAATTTTGGGCAACATTGTGTAATATTAGGCAATAAACTTTTGTCCAATTCCCAAAAGACAGGGTAATTTAAGACACGGTTGGACAAAATTTTACATTTTTTCTTGCCCAATTAAGACCAATTAGAAGTACGTGGCTGGGTCTGAGAGGTTCAAAACCTTAAAAACCCCAAAAACTCGTAGAAACTGCACAATGTGATTTTAAGTCCTGACTTAAAATCACATAAAATACGGAAATTATTAACTTGCCCAAATACGCCCAATAACTCAATTACATCCTAATAGGGTACTTTCCAAGGTCTAAAGCTAGTTGAAAACCTCCAAGAAAACCTCCAAAAGAAAATAAAATATTAAAAGATGATAAATCTAAGTAAATTATGCAGATCTGAAGAAATTTTGGTCAATTTTACGGTTATTTAAGTGATTTAACTAAAAAATCGTGAAATTTCGGGCTAAAAAATTATGACCCAAAAGACTTTCAAGAAAAATGCAGACGTCCAGGGGGAGGCAGGGGTTTCTGAAATGCTGACGTTTGCGGACAAGGGGGAGGGAGGGGTCTAAAACGGTCGAAATTTTGCGGATGACCTTTATGGTTAGCCCCTTACCTCATCATTGGGTGGGTTTGCTTTAATAACCTCAAGAATTTTGTAATAATGAAATTGAAAAAAACAAAGAATTGAAAGACAGTAAGAAGAGAAGTTTGTCTCTGTACACATGTAACAGAGACACACAGCCGAGAAAAATGAAAAGATTAAGCATAATAGAATAAATAGTTCAAAAACCCGCCGTGAAAATTTACCAACGTAATCAATAAGCTTGTGAAATTTTCAACTATATATGGTCTGGAGAATTCAAAGTTTGGGAAACAAAATAAATAGTCTGTGTATACTGCAAATTGCTGGTTCCACTGTGCCTGAAGTGTGCCCATTGCCCAAACAGCTGCATAACCTTGGGCTAAAGTATTAAAGTACCAAGGTATACCCCTTAATGTTTCGTATGTTTAACTGACAACATGTTGGACCGAATTGCCAAATTGCATTGCACCACTGAAAGTATTTTTACCTTATAATCTTCAGGCGAGATGGTTGTAATCCCTTCATGCAGTGACCAGTGAGATCCGGAAACCTGAAACAACCAGAAGAAAGTAAGGAATCCTGAAGAGAGTCACCTCGAAATAATTCAATTGCTGCTCGAGCCAAACCTCGGCTGCTTCTGGACCAAAATTTCGGCTTAATTCTATGTATGACATGGACACTTAGGAATAGGATACCCCGACCCCATTTCTGCAATCATAAATTGTAGAATAAAAGCATGAAATGATTATTGCTTACGCCTCACTTACACTTTCAAGCTTCCTTGATGTGTCCGGCGGCATATGGCAGAGATACGGCAGCTATCCTGCTATCGTCGTAATTAGGTCTCTCTTTGTAGCTGAAAAGAACGAATAGAGTTGGTGAAACCGTCTTAGTACTTTGCGTTGTACTACTTTTTTAGGAGTACAAGTACAGCATGTCTTAAACAGCAATCCCTATGTATATACACCTGTTGGGGGAAGAAAGAAATATTGTATTTGTTGGACGATGTCTGACCCGCTGATGCAAGTCGTGGCACAAAATGTTAACGACGTTCTGTACATGGCCGACATCTACGAATAATGATTGAACATATTGTTATCAATCATAGACAAAAAATTTCCGGACGAAAAATCGACGCATTGGAACTGTACCGGCCAGTGACCAACCCATCACATGAAATTAGATCACATATGACTTGAACTTGAAGACTGAAGACACGTCTGACGTCAAAATGCCATAATTTTCGATCCGTTTGGGCTTAAAAGAAGTAGAGAGATGATCTTGCTTTCTTGGTCGCAAAATTTCATGGTGACATTCATAATAAAAAACCGCAGGGGTGAAGAAGTAGATATTTATAGGAAAGAAAGATTGAAATGGAATTGTAAAGGGAGAGTCTTATTCGGGAGCAAGGTTAAATTCAGTGAAGGGTAAAAATGTAAAATTTAACTGGATAAAAAGCACCCAAAATACCGATAACCAAAACGTTAAAAAGTCGCCCCAAAGTTTGCAAAAAAATTGTTCAAACTTCAAGGGACTGTGCTGTACCCCATTTCAGCCCCAGACCCACTTATCTAAAGATAATGCACTAAATGTCGAGTTTCGACTTTGCCCAGCACCATTATAAATGGGAGACGTTTAATGATGCACAGAAAATTATTTGCGTTTTAACACAGTCCTTCAAATGTTTGAGAAATTGCAGCTGAAAAATAGTGGAATTCAACTTTTCTTTGAGTTATGCGCGCTAGCGAGCAATACTCAAACTGCATAACCTTGAAAGCCAGCTCACCAAGTGACTGAAAACCAGTCCACCAAATGACTCAATTGTATCATGGCTGACTGGAGCTTCAGTCGGCCATGATACAGCGGAGTCAATATTATGATAACTGGGGTAGATCGGATGATGTGTGATAGTCGGAGTCCCAATGTGTTTCCGCGGGAATATATGACCTAAGATGAGAAGTACGCACGGTACGTACTTTTAAATGAACCGTACTAGTACGTACTTTTAAATCCTGGTGAAAAGTACGTATAAGGAAATTCATGAATTATATTGCTATAATTCGGGAAAAGACTGAGCGTGTGGCACAAAGGAATATATAAGACAAATTCTAGATCTCTGCAGAAGCGTTTCAGGGCTGTAACATGACAGATGATTGCACGCAGAATGTATAATTCTCGTATATCGCACCAGAGATTGTGATATCAGCTATAATCGCAATAAATTAACGTCTACCGCGGAATTAACCAGCCGTACCCCTCACAAGTAACTTCCGCAATACCTGAAGAGAATGACTTTCTCACTGGCAGCTGAAGTAGAAAGCAGAGCAGGCAAGTCGGAGAACTCATGAATTCCCTCTCCTGGAAGTGGAAGCGACTTTCAATAAGCTATCTCCTTCAGAAATTGGCATTTGGAATTTGGAATTTACCCGTGTCAAGCATTAGCTGTAAAAGGTACAGCTAAAAGTACAGTCTTGGGCACCCTTGTATTGGTAAATTAGAGGGAGGGCAATTCGCACTTCCGTCGTTTGAACTTCTGTCATCTTTGCAACGGAAGTCAGAACTGCTAGAATTTTGTTAGAACTTGCATCGTAAATCTGCAGACTACGTGGGGAAAGAGTGTGATATCTGCAGGCCTTCTGACTGGACAAACATTTTTTAACAGCTTCCACTGCTTCCAGATCAAGGACCTAGTATTTGTATTTGTAATCTGGAATAAACGCCAAAACCATTTAAACCCAATGAATCGCATCAAAAGACCCAAATCCTAGTCCAATCTCATGATTTTTATCATCTGTACTATATATAATGACGTTAATAATCAGTTCAATCAGATAAATAAAGTCAAGCAATATTTCTTTTGAACAAATTTATTGCCTTAAAGTCACCAAACCTCGCTAACCTTTTTGATCCGGATGTTTGGACACAAATTTCAAAGTCGTTGCTGTCGAGTCAATGTTCTATCATTGACTCAATGACCTTCAGGGTCGAGAAGGTAAGCAATCGAGGTATAATTATTAAGTGTTAATGTAAATATCAGTTTCAGGCTTGCCACTGGCAGTTACTTACAATAACAGGAAGATTGAAGGTAATATTTTTAACGTGTTTCGAACTGTAAATTAGCATTATGCATTAAAAAGTTATAGGTTTTTACATCCATCTTCCTCATTTTCATTTAAATCTTAAATAAACAAAAACTCATCAGGAATATAAGAAGAATGCTCAATGCTGTAGGTATGCGGTTTTAGTTAATCATGAATAAAGATTTATTACTATTAATTACATAATATTCGGAGATCCTGCGAGGTGTACGGTAGAACTCGTGCATAATACATAACAATCCATCTAATGAATTTGAAGAGTAATAACTACCTAAACGGCCATCCGCCATAAGAACCCAGCCCGAGACCGCCCTTTTGGCGCCTAGGAGGTACCGAGTGCCTTAAGGTGCCCCTTTGGCGTGCCCTCTAGGCACCCCTTTGCTCCTAGTCCTTTGGTGCTGACAAGGCGAGTAATTAAGACCTGAGTCCTGAGCATACCATAAATCAGAGAATTATTAGTATTTATGTGCTTGAATTATTATAACTAGTCGGTTCCCGTCCTACGGACGGCGAATGATGGCAGCCGCATGAGCTAACAGCCACATGTCCCTTTGACAGTGATTTGATCGTGCGAGTTTGGAGGGGAAATTCGAAACTTTAATTTCTGCGAAAAAAAGCTTCCCACGCCCCCAACGGTAACCCAATATTGCCGACAATATTCTCAAAACCTTTACTCATCATAAGCAACTCCATAGCGAAGGAATTTTGAAAAAATTCGAAAATCTATTTTTGTGAAAAAAGGGCGTGGCCTCCCACGCCCCTTAGGGTGACCCAATAATTCGGACAAAATTCTCAAAACTTTTATTCATCATAAGCAACTTGATGGCGAAGGAATTTTGAAAAAATTCAAAAGTTTAATTTTACGAAAAAAGGGCGTGGCCCCCGCCCCTCAGGGTGACCGAATAATTCGGACAAAATTCTCAAAATTTCTATTCGTCATAAGCAACTCAATGGAGAAGGAATTTTGAAAAAATTCGAAAGTTTAATTTTTGCGAAAAAGGGCGTGGCCTCCCACGCCCCTCAGGGTGACCCAATAATTCGGACAAAATTCTCAAAATTTTTATTCATCATAAGCAACTCAATGGCGAAAGAATTTTGAAAAAAATTCAAAAGTTTAATTTTTGCGAAAAAAGGGCGTGGCCCTCCGCCCCTCAGGGTGGCCGAAAAATTTCTCATTATTTTTCTGATTTATTACTAAGTTTTTGCAACACGACTAAAACATAATTTCGTTGCCTACCTGAAGTTGCTAACGCCTGCCAACCACATATATATATATATATATTAACAACACGCATTATATATAGTAAGATTTTTGTATAACAAAAACTCCAACATACTAACATATGTCAAAAATTGCGTTTCTTCATTTCAGTGCCAGACACAACTGTATGGCTGCCTATACCTGTATTTTCTGACTGATCACCACACCTTTGAAATTTGAATCATTAATTAGCAATAGATAATATCCTCCCCATAATTGAATGGAGTACTTGGTTACTTTCTCTGAATAAAATGAAGAAAATCACGGTAAATATGGAACAAATTAACTGGTATGGAAGCAAAATCATATGAAAGAGACAAGGGCACAATGCAAGCAAGTAAACAATGTTTCATATTCAGGTAAAATACCAGTGCATTGCAAGGTAGCAGTCCTCTGACCGCCCCTCGGCAGCAGTCCATGTTCAACTTCAATTATAAACCATAAATACTCAAATAAAACGTCAACATGATAACATAATATCCCGATTTTCAACGTAATACACTATAATAATTTACAGTATGATCGAGCAACTGAGTCTTCATCTAAATGTATAATTGCTGGTAGAAGAAGAGGGTTACTGTTGTCATCGCCAAAATAAAGGCTTGAGAGGGTAGCATTTTGGTAGATCCACTTGCTGAAATGATATTCAAATAAAACATTTTCCAAAAATGAGTTTCTCAAATAGAAATTCTGCTCATTTACATTTCGTGCACTTGAAGAAATTTCAAGTGGAATCTTGACGCTGCAAGAGTTTGAAGATTTGAAAAAACCTGATTGTTGGACAGCCTCTCTGAGAGCAAAGGGACCAGAGTGAACACGGAACAGACCCTCTGATGATTCAGGAGATTCGTAGTCAGCCGCGTGGATTGCGAGACTACGCACCCTTCGAGTTTTTTTCTTACAAACCTCCATACACGTTTTATAGCATTAGCCAATAATAAATGTAGTTATTGATTATTTCAGATTTAAAGTCAAATGAGAGATCAAAGGATCAAATACTTTTTATTCATCATTATCCCCTTTCAATTAGTCTGACAATATTCAATAAACAGACAATGAAAACTAACGTTTTAAAGTTAGCTGAATCTTGGTCACATAGACGCATCACTGCATGAAGATAAACAGGTTTAGTGGTCCTGCCAATGAAAGAAAATGCTTCTATAGAAAATGCCTTTTCTGTTGGCAGCAAACTTTTATTTTCAATTTTCTTATAGGTTCCATCTTTGACACACCTGGAACGTACAAAAATTATTTGTACAAGAGACAAAATAAAAGGCGTTCTTGAGTATCAAAAATGTGAGGAAAGAATTAATTAATGAAGTTTTCAGTGCACCGAAAATAAACACTGCAGTATTGCGATATTTGTTAACTTGCCATCCTCGATAGTGCAAAAAGTATTTTTCCATATAATTATTATTTGGAGAAAAGATAGACAAGGATGGATAATGGGAATGGATAGAAGACGAAAGTAAGGCGTTCTTAAGCTGCGAAAAATGCAAGGCAATAAAAAGCCTTTTTCTGTGCGCTGAGAATGAATAACAGTACTGCATTATCAGGGCACTGGCAAGTACCTGCAGCACAAGAAAAAGGACACTGGGGCATCAGCCGAGAGTTAGCACACTCGGCCCAAAGGCCGGCACTACTGGTCATATGAGTCGGAGTTACATGTGTGAATCGCTAGAATAGGTAGCAAACCCGTCTTTCAATTATTGAAATGCCTGCGCCCAATACCAATTATTGCTTCTAACCCGGCTCAATAAAATTTTTGAAGGTTTCAAAGGATTCAAGTGTTATCAAGCCAGTGACGATTAAGGAAGTGTAATCCATACTTTATTCGCCCGAGACTTCGCTGAAATGGGCAGCTCCTCATTTAACCCTCTCGCACAGTTTCCTGTATGCTCGGCTGAGTGAACCGTTTGGCTGCTTAGGTGAGAATTCTCACCCTCAGCACGATAGGCACGGTCGGAAATCGAACCACCAACCTCTCAATTGAAACTGCGATGCCTTAACCACTGCGCTACTTAGCCAGTGGTTAATATGGAGTGAAATGCAACGGCATCAGAAACTTTGGTACGGATTGCATGTGAGATAAGTAGAAACTTTCATCAAAAAACGGCTCATAATTTTCCTTGTTGACCACCGAAAAGAATGATATGGATATAGTTTGACCAAAAACAATTGGAAATCATATAGGTTACACAGCGCCCTTTGTGCAATTAATAAAATGATATGGACTGACATTTTGGACACACTGCAAAGTTAGTGTAATCAAGTTTTCAAAATAAATTAACGCCATTAAGTCCATCACATTCATGTTTAGGTACAGCTCGATTCTGACAAAGTCAAATACAGAGCTACACAATGAATCATGAGTAAAATTGTGGTGTGCAATCTCTGTGCAACACTAAGTCAGCATTGCGATCAAAGTCCACATCACCACTTTAAGGGAGAGAATGTTTCAATTTGCCCCAAGTGGTTGACACCTTCACACTTTTCCATAAACCTTTGCCATTTTCAGTATCTATGCATGAAATTTTCAGAATTGCATTGAAACCAAATTTCGCACTTATGTTATTGACCGAAATTTTGAATTAGGATCCCATTTTTTAATCGCGCAAATTTACAAGCTGCTTTACAAGGATCAAGGGTGCTACGTAACCTACACAATTTACAATTGTTTTTGGTCACACCATTAGGTAACTAACAAACCCATTATCAACTATTTTGTCTTCTGTGCTCGTCGCCTTAGCAGGGTCATTCACGGTTAGAGCAGTTATGTCAACAATCACAGCCGACAATTTCATGCTTGTTGGTACTTCTGCTTTGACCTGCAAGAAGTACACAATGTGAGAATATGATAGTAGAATTTCAATAAGAGAATAAGTTCTGGAAGTTTTAAAGCCATCAGAGGCTGGTAATTGCGATAGTGCATATAATACTCAGAAGAAAACAAAAAGTCCAGAAAAAACAGATTACACAAAATCACCTTGAAGTATACTTCTTGTCGCATAGCAAATTTCCCTGGCGGGGTTACAGGTCCAGTGAATCCGACTTTTTCTTCATACTTAGTGTATGCTGCCATAGAGAAATTGAAGGTCGTATGATCTTCTAATTCGTATGTCGCATGACCAGTCTCCCAAGATAACACAGTGGCTGCTCCTGCAAGAAAAGGAAACGTTGATACATAAAAAGATACAGTTCTGATTTCTTAATCAATTTTTAATCAAAAAGAGAGTAAGCATAGAGACAAACATTGAGCTTTCATAGCAACATTGGAGACGCAACCGCCGAGTTGATCATTCAGCATATTCACCTGCGAGAAGTTGATTCGTTCAAGAACAAATTACAATACTGGTGTCAAAATATATATGCATGACAAATTACAACATGAAGGAGACTAAGAAAGGGAGATGTGACTTTGGATGAGAATTCCCTTAAAGTCAGAAGTTAAATGGTCCCAACTAAATAGGACTTTAATATTTTCAGGGTTTAGCAAGACTACAAAGCAATTGAGGCATATCCCATTCCTATGCAAGCTGTTATTTGCTGTAATGCTGTATACCTATCTCAAGAGGCAAAGCCAAAGAAGCTGTTTAATGTGAGAGTCTCACTAATAAAGCCAAAGAATAGCAGTGAGATCAACCTGGTCCCACCTTTACTAGCAAGGCCGGCGCTGTATTTCTTGAGGCCAAACATACCTAACATCTCCAAGGATCTACCCAAAGAAAGTAAACTCACCAAGAGTTTTGCTAAGCTTGTGGCTAGATATAATTTTATGAAGAAGCATTGGCGGATATTCTATTAGCCTTTATAAGCACCGCAGGGACTAAGGGTTGCTGTCATTGGGGGACCAGGAAGATTGGTGTGATTTTTGAACGACGTTAATCGTTAATAATGATTGTGATGATGCTCCTTTTTCAATGAGCTCCATCCGCCGAATTTATATTTTCAATCCAACTATATAACTTAAATAAGGTTTAGTAATCGAATAAAAATGGTATGTTGATGGCAATATTGCAGGTGCAACTTAGAACAGTTTTTCCACCTTTGGATTCATCGTCTGTCGGATCGGGGCTGGCTGCTGCAAGAATTCATTAAATTTTATTTTAGACACTAAAGTATTTATTGCTAAATTACCTATTGATAATTCTGTGCTATAAGAATTGGCCAGAACAGCACATATTATTCATGATCATTGTATAGCTTGCCGTATTGAAGAACTATTGTTTTTACACCCCTGTTATAGTGTTATCGCACTTTTTATAAATGGTATATACGTTAATACAAGATAAAATAGAAATAATTGCTATTTTAACCTCAACTTTTAATACCAATACATTTAATTATCGTGCTTTTGAATTTATTCTTTGGATTGATCATAACCTAAGCACAATGACTATGTTATTTTTTAGCTTTTAAGCTTTTAAGAAATTATGATAGGTGATAGACATGAAATAATGCAGTTATACAACTGGCTAGAGTGCGAGAACAAGAGTAAAAATATTTTTGTTATTCATTACCTGTTCTTGTATAGGTGCATTGCAAATCGATATCCACTACATCATTTCTTGTGACGGTGACACTTGCAGCTTTTGATGCTGTTTCCACAATGAGCTGAGAATTATATCAACAATGCAATATTTATCACGGACATTAGTATTCACGCTGAGGTACTCAGAGTGACTGTATGATGTCTGTGATAATTATGTCTGATAATTATGTCTGATAATTACATAACAATAGCACATACAAAATTGAAAATTGGAGAATTATTTTTCACACTCAAATCCAATCGGAATGGATCAAAGTAAAACTGTACCGAATGATTTGTTACCAACTTCTATGGTTTGGGCTGCACAAGGGGGGTGCCGACTTATGACCAACCCCGTACATGGACATGCGCAATGCGCATACTGATTATTCGTATTTTGGAGTAAGGGCGAGAGTCTAAACTGAAATTCTCTAGTAATTCCTAACATTCCTCTAGTGATAGAGTTGATACTTGATAGAAGCAAAATTCAGGAAGTATATAAAGTGAAACTAAAGCTCAAACAATCAGCAATAGTTCACGACTTGGCCGGGGAATTTGTAAGCCTTTATTGTAAAAATGGTGCAGTGAGAGGAAATTTTTGACATACATGTTTGTTATGCAATTTCGGTCTTGGAGCCAGTTGATACTTGATAGTCTTGATAGAAGTTGATAGTCTCAAAAAAGCATTCGAGTTATGAATAAAGTCCAATTAATAATCAGCTGCATTCACGACAAAAGGGAAGGAAATTGTGAAATTTCTTCACAAATCTTTTGGTTAAAATGGTTCAAAAAGAACTGGGTTTGGCGCTGGTTGAAAATTCTGGCTAATAAATAAGGGCCAATATTAATGTTATCAAATAATAATTCTACCTTGTTTTCGTAAAGGAGATGAGTTTTATTGTGAGCAGTAGTTGTTCCACAGCCCATTAGAGGTATTTCAATCTCTTTAAAGGTCTTCAAAGGTTTACAAGATTCGCCTAGGAACATATAATGAATCATTGCACCACTCCCGAGCAGATAAATACCGTACAATTATTTCGAGAGTATAACTGGTCGACACTGGTAAAATACCCTTATCTAATGCCACAGAAGTAATTGTACTTTTTGCAGTTGGCTGACGCCTCGTGCAAATTAATATATTAATAAAAATTCGGCTTTGCTATGGGTGATTAATACATTAATTGGCACTTGGCTTCCCTTCGTGCTATTAATGCAACAGTGTCACCTTTCACCATAAGATTGGTGCATATAAACATGAAATTAAAAAGTATAAAAGGAAACTTGAATAGATGGGCCTTAGATAATAAGCATTTATAACAAGAATTGCGCCTGCAGGCACAGATCTTGTTTGTCAGTTTTTCCCATATGCAGGCGCTTAATTTCCGTTTATACTGCCGCAAATAGGAACTAGCCGAATCAAGCCGAGACAAGCATAACAACCCGAAAACACCTCAACCAACCCAAAAACCTCCCCGAAATAAGCCGAAACAACAAGCAAACCAAGCGAATCAACTCAAAACAAGCAAATCAACCCCCTTCCCTAACCCTATCCCGGGTTGACTTGCTTGCTTCGGTTGCATTGCTTATTTCAGGTTGATTCATTTGTTTCAGCTTGATTTGGGGAGGTTGGTTTGGGAAGGTTTCGGTTTGTTCCGTTTGTTTTGGCTTGATTCGGCTATTTCCTGCTTATAGTATCAAAGGATACGACACCCAGTCCTAGTAGGAGTAAAGTATCATCCCAATGCTGCGAACGACGACTGGGAACACACATTGGCACGTGCCATTTTTTCTAAGATTCTTGTGTGCACATTCCTAACTTACCAAATTGTTGGTCTCACTTAGTCACTTCGTTGTAGATATCTGTCAATATTACAAGCAGGAACTAGCCGACCAATTTGAAACAAGAAGAACAACCCGAAACGACCTCAAACCAACCCAAAAAAACACGAATCAAGCCGAAACAAGAGGAACAAACCAAAAAAAGGGAACCAATCCGTCTCAACCCGGTTAGGGATGTGATTTGCTTGCTTAGAGTTGATTCGTTTGTTTCAGCTTGATTTGGGGAGGTTTTCAGGTCGGTTCGGGCAGGTTTATTTTGTTTCAGCTTAATTTTGCTCTAATTTGACCAGTTCCTGTTTGTAGTATCAAGATGTAAATTTCGCATCGTTTTGTTGAATTTGCTTACATTTCATATCAGATCTTGTCGCACTGTTTATTTTCCTGCTGTATTTTCTTGGATGTTTATACTTGGTAATACAGCTCCATTATTAAGCATAAAATCACTTATGCAGTTTGCCACATTATCATTTAGTCAGTTTTCTTGTCAATCAGATATGAGCTGAGTAGTTATCATCAAGAAATTGAAATTTCGTGATTATGGGGAATCTATGAAAATTAAGCATAGATGTTAGATCATTTATTATCATGACACTGATTTAGTGATATTAATTGTCTTTCTTGTGATCAGAACTTAATTATTTTCAGTCATTCACTAATTTGATATCAATCTTCATCTGATTTTCACATTTCAAACTTTCGTTTTCTGTTTCAATGCTGCTGTTTGTTCCGAAAAGCAATCTTCGTCTTTCCCATCTCGAACTGAGTCGAATTCATTATAGAGTCGAAAAGTGATACAGTTTGGCACTAAACAAAGCCTTTTCTTCCGATCCATAGCACGACTCATTCCGTACATTTAAGAGACGAATTCTTCAATAGCCCTTTGATTAGAATTTAAATAGTATCTAGTTGCATGTAGCTTTGGTTGGGATTATCGAGCTCTCTTATCAGTTATTGTATATTGAGATAAGGCGGGCCTGCCTGCTCATTTAGCAGCGTGTACAGTACTGTGTACACATCATGGTAGTTGGTACTTCAGAATAGC
Organism: Beroe forskalii; assembly: GCA_011033025.1. Lineage (NCBI taxonomy): Eukaryota > Metazoa > Ctenophora > Nuda > Beroida > Beroidae > Beroe > Beroe forskalii. Next base: position 50,163 of record WFMF01000500.1, on the reverse strand, counting down.
GTTCATTTCGAGGGACTGGAGGAACCTGGAGACAATAAGTTTCAGAGAACGTTTCTGGAAAAAGGGGATGAACAGTGTTCGTGAAGAGATCAGCAAGGAGATATGTGGCAATCCAGTTAACCACGACTACGTTTGTTAGTACTATATTTCCAAAGAATGAAGACCATAACTAAATCTCGGTCTAGGGCTTGAAACAGTTTGTACGATTCTGGACGATTACTGCAGATGATGTGAAAGTGTGAAAGCAGATGATGACATCGAGGCACTGAACAACGAGAAGATAATTACCGGCCAGAACAAGGTATTTTAAGTCAAAACAAGCTGATCCAGAATCAGGAGAACAGCTCTCTGAAGAAAAGACCACTGTAGCAACATAGATGAATTCATACTCCGCAGTAGTATCGAAGAGTTGCACGGCACCACTCGCGCCTAAAAAGCTCCAGGCAGCAGTCCAGAAAGCAGCAGCTCTAGTGAACGTAGCAAAAATCTCATCGTGTATGGAATTGAGAACGCCTGTTATTGAGAACTGTGCAAGACTGCAAGAGTTGGGGTGAAGAAGGAGTCGAGTCACAATATATCACAATACACACACTGTCTGGCAACATGTGGGGCAGCCATCAATGGTAATGCGGTGACGATATGACATGTTAATATGTATGTAGCTCAGAGGTAGAGCACCCAATGCATTATCGCGGAGGTCGTGGGTTTAAGTCCGCTCCGGCAACTGATTTTTTCGTACACCTTGCGACACTATGTGCCTACCTGAGCATTACCACGGAAAAGGCCCTACCACCCAAAAACATTATCTGATATTTTTGTGATTTCTGGGGTAAAATACAATTTTTTATTCTGTAATCCCGTGTATTCAATGTATATATACCTACACTTAAGACTTCTGATAACACCGCCAGACAAAATCTCATTTGAGTCTGGAGTGTAGGAATCTAGTAAATATTGAAACAAGATAACAGAATAAAAAATAGTCATCTACCCTAATATAATATGATCAGACCTGTCAGATTCTTGATGAATAGCTCTGTCCACGTGCAGCAGATTCTGAAGAAGGCACGAAAGCTTCATACTAAAGATGGGTTTAGATTAATCTACATCAGCCCTGATTGGTCTCTGGAAGAGCAAAGAACTTACAAGAAGTTCCTTGAGGAATTCAATCTGAAGAGATCGAAGAAACTGGACGAAATTCATGCTATCAGGAACAATAATATTTTCAGTTTCTGTAGAGGCAATGTGACAGACGTATCGGGCAAGTGGCAAGACTTGCATAGTTTCACATTTCACATTTCACTTTGTTTTTATTTGCAAGGGGCCATGTTATTGCGTGTGAAGCTTCACTTTATTGACGATGGCAGTTTCTTTTTCTTGGAATTTATTTTTCAATTTCATTGCTTTCAATATAAAAAAGTTTGAAAATTTTTACATAAAAAATCCCATTGCTCACCTTCCCAACCATGATCTCTGCTAACCCTCCCCAGTGCCTTTTTGTAAGACATTCGACCAGTGGGGAGGAAAAAAAGCGTGCAGTTTTCGGTATTAAGCAAAACCGACCCACCATGCAGACGCTGAGGAGTATTAAGAAATACCAACAGACTCACTTTTATCATTGGGTAATGTATACTTTTCCACAGTGAAGCTTGAAGAGTCGACAAAAACAACCATCTTATCATCTAAGCAGGTCACACTAGATCGTCCAGAACCAATCTCTGGGGAGACAACATTACCTTCTCCTTTTGACTTCTTACCCCCTTCTTCCTTTTCAACTTCTTTTGCCTTTCCAGTCTCCTTTTCCTTTTCAACTTCTTTTGCCTTTCCAGTCTCCTTTTCCTTTTCAACTTCTTTTGCCTTTTCAGTCTCCTTCTTCTTTTCAACTTCTTTTTCCTTTTCAGCCACCTTTTCCTTTTCAACTTCTTTTGCCTTTTCAGTCTCCTTTTCTTTTTCAACCTCTTTTGTCTTTTCCGTCTCCTTTTCCTTTTTAACTTCTTTTTCCTTTTCAGCCACCTTTTCCTTTTCAACTTCTTTTGCCTTTCCAGCCTCTTTTCCTGCTCCACCTTCACCAGGGGCGTGAGTACTGCTCAGGGCATTGGAGGAGATGTAGCAGATTCTATTAACTCTGCCTCAGCCCCCTTCTCCTTTTCAACTTCTTTTGCCTTTCCAGTCTCCTTTTCCTTTTCAGTCTCCTTTTTCTTTTCAACTTCTTTTGCCTTTCCAGTCTCCTTTTCCTTTTCAACTTCTTTTTCCTTTTCAGCCACCTTTTCCTTTTCAACTTCTTTTGCCTTTTCAGTCTCCTTTTCTTTTTCAACCTCTTTTGCCTTTTCCATCTCTTTTTCCTTTTTAACTTCTTTTTCCTTTTCAGCCACCTTTTCCTTTTCAACTTCTTTTTCCTTTCCACCCTCTTTTCCTGCTCCACCTCCACCAGGGGCGTGAGTACTGCTCCAGGGCATTGGAGGAGATGTAGCAGATTCTATTAACTCTGCCTCAGCCCCCTTCTCCTTTTCAACTTCTTTTGCCTTTCCAGTCTCCTTTTCCTTTTCAGTCTCCTTTTTCTTTTCAACTTCTTTTGCCTTTCCAGTCTCCTTTTCCTTTTCAACTTCTTTTTCCTTTTCAGCCACCTTTTCCTTTTCAACTTCTTTTGCCTTTTCAGTCTCCTTTTCTTTTTCAACCTCTTTTGCCTTTTCTATCTCTTTTTCCTTTTTAGCTTCTTTTTCCTTTTCAACCACCTTTTCCTTTTCAACTTCTTTTGCCTTTCCACCCTCTTTTCCTGCTCCACCTCCACCAGGGGCGTGAGTACTGCTCCAGGGCATTGGAGGAGATGTAGCAGATTCTATTAACTCTGCCTCAGCCCCCTTCTCCTTTTCAACTTCTTTTGCCTTTTCAGTCTCCTTTTTCTTTTCAACTTCTTTTGCCTTTCCAGTCTCCTTTTCCTTTTCAACTTCTTTTTCCTTTTCAGCCACCTTTTCCTTTTCAACTTCTTTTGCCTTTTCAGTCTCCTTTTCTTTTTCAACCTCTTTTGTCTTTTCCATCTCCTTTTCCTTTTTAACTTCTTTTTCTTTTTCAGCTACCTTTTCCTTTTCAGCTTCTTTTGCCTTTCCAGCCTCTTTTCCTGCTCCACCTCCACCAGGGGCGTGAGTACTGCTCCAGGGCATCGGAGGAGATGTAGCAGATTCTATTAACTCTGCCTCAGCCCCCTTCTCCTTTTCAACTTCTTTTTCCTTTCCAGTCTCCTTTTCCTTTTCGACTTCTTTTGCCTTTTCAGTCTCCTTTTTCTTTTCAACTTCTTTTGCCTTTCCAGTCTCCTTTTCCTTTTCAACTTCTTTTTCCTTTTCAGCCACCTTTTCCTTTTCAACTTCTTTTGCCTTTACAGTCTCCTTTTCTTTTTCAACCTCTTTTGTCTTTTCAGTCTCCTTTTCCTTTTCAACTTCTTTTGCCTTTTCAGTCTCCTTTTCCTTTTTAACTTCTTTTTCCTTTTCAACTTCTTTTGCCTTTCCAGCCTCTTTTCCCGCTCCACCTCCACCAGGGGCGTGAGTACTGCTCAGAGGCATTGGAAGAGATGTAGCAGATTCTATTAAAACTGTCTCACCCCCCTTCGCCTTTTCAACTTCTTTTGCCTTTTCAGTCTCCTTTTCCTTTTCAACTTCTTTTGCCTTTTCAGTCTCCTTTTCCTTTTTAACTTCTTTTTCCTTTTCAACTTCTTTTGCCTTTCCAGCCTCTTTTCCCGCTCCACCTCCACCAGGGGCGTGAGTACTGCTCAGAGGCATTGGAATAGCGCCGAGTGACGGTGGCGTACTGTGTACGGTGAACAGTAACAACGGTCTGAATAAGGAGGAGACGTACAGTGCCACTATCGTGGTGGAGGCTCTGGCTAAGATAACACAGTTCCCTGAGAGCAGAGTCCTCTATAAAGAAGGTAAGGGGGAAAGAATTTCCAGTGATTTGTATAGCGTGGAATCTATGTTGCACTAGAGAGGTTCGAGGAAGTGATTTGTAGAATGAAATGGGGTGCATATTATTGAGGAGAAAGAAGACTGTGTGTGATTACTGATTATGCAGTAAGGTGTTTCGAAAATGCTTTATCCTGAAGTGAAGTTGGAATTCCAGCAGTATCCAAATAGTACCGGAATTCCGCTGCATAAAGTTTCCAGCGTGGAACTTAACGAGCGTTTTTGGTTGGATATGACCGCACTGGTCTAATATTTTTCTAAAGCAGTGGGTACTTTTAACACCTACTTCTAACACGTCTTACTAACACCTACTTCTAACACGTCTTACTAACACCTACTTCTAACACGTCTTACTAACACCTACTTCTAACGTCTTACTAACACCTACTTCTAACACGTCTTACTAACACCTACTTCTAACACGTCTTACTAACACCTACTTCTAACACGTCTTACTAACACCTACTTCTAACACGTCTTACTAACACCTACTTCTAACACGTCTTACTAACACCTACTTCTAACACGTCTTACTAACACCTACTTCTAACACGTCTTACTAACACCTACTTCTAACACGTCTTACTAACACCTACTTCTAACACGTCTTACTAACACCTACTTCACTTCTAACACGTCTTACTAACACCTACTTCTAACATGTCTTACTAACACCTACTTCTAACACGTCTTACTAACACCTACTTCTAACACGTCTTACTAACACCTACTTCAACACGTCTTACTAACACCTACTTCTAACACGTCTTACTAACACCTACTTCTAACACGTCTTACTAACACCTACTTCTAACACGTCTTACTAACATCTACTTCTAACACGTCTTACTAACACCTACTTCTAACACGTCTTACTAACACCTACTTCTAACACGTATTCCTAACACCTACTTCTAACACGTCTTACTAACACCTACTTCTAACACGTCTTACTAACACCTACTTCTAACACGTCTTACTAACACCTACTTCTAACACGTCTTACTAACACCTACTTCTAACACGTCTTACTAACACCTACTTCTAACACGTCTTACTAACACCTACTTCTAACACGTACTTCTAACACCTACTTCTAACACCTACTTCTAACACCTGCTTCTAACACGTATTCCTAACACGTCTTGTTTACGCAGGTGATAAGGTCCGGATGACGTGTGCTGCGCGAGGGGATGACACCAGACAGCCACTCACTGTTGAGTGGTTCAAGGCAGGAGCTATCCAGTCCAACAACGTTGTCTCTGTGGTACGTTCACACTACCTTGGTATAATTTCCCATTTTTACTTTCCTTTTACAAATCTGAGGCACTTCATCACTTCATGGTACAAGTACGAAACCTCAAAATAAGGGACATTTGACATTGTCGCTGTTCTTCCTGTGCCTCCGTATCATGACGTCATAACGTAACTAAGGGGTAACTATGACATCGTCACTGGGGGGTAACTATAACGTCCCCATGGGCCATGACGTCACTAATCACCATGACAACCCGGTGCAGGCAGACAGGGACAGTAACGAAGGGATGGCGTACATCACCTCGGTGCTGACGAAGGAGACAGCGATAGCGAGTGATGCAGGACACTACTACTGCACTGTCCTTAACAAGTACAACACTGACCGGAGGGACACCTCACTTATGCTCATGAGTACGTCTTGTCTTTCCTTATCTTGTGTTTCCTTATCTTGTCTTTCCTTATCTTGCCTTTCCTTATCTTTTGTTTCCTTATGTTGTGTTTCAGTAAAAGAAATAGTTCAGTAAAAGAAATAGTTTATTTTACATCAACAATCAAATAATATGTCCGATATGTTAGATTAGAAAATGTACATGGAGTAGTGGCGGCTATTTGAAACACGGAAATTTAGTATTTGCTCGAAAATTGACGGCTATTTTGATAACTTAAGACTTGAATTGAGATAAGAGGTAACTCAAGGTGGTTAAAAAGTATAGACATTTCCTTATGTGCTGATGAAGGGAAGGAGTACTGGCGTTTGTTCCTCACCGCGGGACACATCATGCCTGGCAATTTAAATCAAAACGTCGTGTCATTTGAGCTGAAGTTCAAGGAATGTACCTTCATGTGATTGATTGGTTTCATCAAGCGTAGTATTTATGTAATATGCAACTTGCATAAATGGAAATGTTGGCTGGTGTGAAATGTGTTGTGGCTGAGTCCATGATATCACCCACAACGAAAACTTTGATCACATATACCTGCTACCTATAGAACCTTGAACCTTTGCAGCAAGAATAAAGACTCCAGCAGGTGTGAAAGGTAACTCTGTTTAATGGGCATAGATAATCGTGGATAGGCCCTGGCACGTATTATGACGAAAAATTCTCATGATGAGTCAGTGATCTAAAAGTTTACTTCTGGGAACCATTCCTCCTCACTTCCAATATTTTGTCTTCCTTTTCACATATTTATCTTTCTTCACTAATGCTCAGGAGTACGTGCTGTGTTTCTGTCACTTCACGGATGCTCATGAGCACCTTTAGTTGTCTTTTCACGTGTGTCTTTTTCACGCGTTTCAATCATTTCAATCATAATTATGAGTACGTTGGATGTCTTTTCTTGTGCCCTTTCCGATGTGTTTCTGTTCGAGTCTGTTGTTGTATCCGAATGTTCGTGTTTAGTCTCTGTCACCGCTCTGTACTTCGTAACTTCGTAAGATGTATTTCTGTTTCTATCTGCATGTTTAAGACTGATTGAGACCTTTCATCATGAGCCTATGGAACAATTCCTCCTCTTCAGCTACGCCTAACAAACCCGGACAGCCGTACAGCACGTGGACTGGTGTAGGTGCTATTGAGTTAGCCTGGAGAGAACCTCTAAACACTGGAAACACTCCTCTAACTTCATACGAGGTATAGCACAATGTGGGATACGGGTACTTCAAGTGCTTTCTTGAGGTGGAGCCTCAGGAGGGTTACTGTGGTCCCAAACTGCACTTTCTGCGCTCTAGCCATGTTCTTATTTCAGTCGAGCAGAGGATTTCTAATTCATCCTGCTTTCCGAGGTATTCAATAGAGGTTTTCCAATAGAGTTGAAAACACGTTCTAAATATTTGCCAATCTCGCGCCAATATTAGTTTTATCAACGGTCCATCCTTCGCAGCTTCACATAGCCAGTGACAACAACCCTACCCCCCGTCCTTTCCTCAAGAACCTCGACCCTCAACGAGTTAACACCGTTATTTACTTCCTCAACGAGAATCAGGAGTACACGTGAGTGCTTCCACTACGGCACTACCACCCACTGCTCACGCTACCACTCACTGCTCACGCTACCACTCACTGCTCACGCTACCACTCACTGCTCACGCTACCACTCACTGCTCACGCTACCACTCACTGCTCACGCTACCACCATCACTGCTCACTCTCCACCCACTGCTCACGCTACCACCACTGCTCACGCTACCACTCACTGCTCACGCTACCACTCCACTGCTCACGCTACCACTCACTGCTCACGCTGCCACTCACTGCTCACGCTACCACTCACTGCTCACGCTACCACTCACTGCTCACGCTACCACTCACTGCTGCTCACGCTACCACTCTGTTCTCTACCACACTGCTACCACTCCACTGCTCACGCTACCACTCACTGCTCACGCTACCACTCACTGCTCACGCTACCACTCACTGCTCACGCTACCACTCACTGCTCACGCTACCACTCCACTGCTCACGCTACCACCCACTGCTCACGCTACCACTGCTCAGGCTACCACTCACTGCTCACGCTACCACTGCTCACTGCTCACGCTACCACCACCTCACTGTTCTACGCTCACGCTACCACTCACTGCTCACGCTACCACTCACTGCTCACGCTACCACTCACTGCTGCTCACGCTACCACTCCACTGCTCACGCTACCACCCACTCACTGCTCACACGCTACCACTCACTGCTCACGCTACCACTCACTGCTCACGCTACCACCACTGCTCACGCTACCACTCTCACGCTACCACTCACTGCTCAGGCTACCACTCACTGCTCACGCTACCACTCACTGCTCACGCTACTACCACTCACTGCTCACGCTACCACTCCGCTCCACCACTGCTCTACCACTCACTGCTCACGCTACCACTCACTGCTCACGCTACCACTCACTGCTCGCTACCACTCACTGCTCACGCTACCACTCACTGCTCACGCTACCACTCACTGCTCACGCTACCACTCACGCTACCACTCCACTGCTCACGCTACCACTCACTGCTCACGCTACCACCACTCACTGCTCCGCTACCCACTCTCACTGCTGCTCACGCTACCACTCACTGCTCACGCTACCACTCACTGCTCACGCTACCACTCACTGCTCACTGCTCACGCTACCACTCACTGCTCACGCTACCACTCACTGCTCACGCTACCACTCACTGCTCACGCTACCACTCACTGCTCACGCTGCCACTCACTGCTCGCTACCACTGCTCACGCCTACCACTGCTCACGCTACCACTCACTACTCACGCTACCACTCACTGCTCACGCTACCACTCCACTGCTCACGCTCGCTACCACTCACTGCTCACGCTACCACTCACTGCTCACGCTACGCTCACGCTACCACCACTGCTCACGCTACCACTCACTGCTCACGCTCCACGCTACTGCACGCTACCACCTCACCACTCCACTGCTCACGCTACCACTCACGCTGCTCACGCTACCACTCACTGCTCACGCTACCACACTCACTGCTCACGCTACCACTGCTCACGCTACCACTACCACTCACTGCTCACGCTACCACTCACTGCTCACGCTACCACTCACTGCTCACGCTACCACTCACTGCTCACGCTACCTCACTGCTCACGCTACCACTCACTGCTCACGCTACCACTCACTGCTCACGCTACCACCACTGCTCACGCTACCACTCACTGCTCACGCTACGCCACTCCACTGCTCACGCTACCACTCACTGCTCACGCTACCACTCACTGCTCACGCTACCACTGCTCACTACCACTGCTCACGCTACCACCACTGCTCGCTACCACTCACTGCTCACGCTACCACTCACTGCTCACGCTACCACTCACTGCTCACGCTACCGCACTCACTGTTCCACCACTCACTGCTACCTCACTCCACCCTCGCTCCACGCTACCACTCACTGCTCACGCCACTTTCCACCACTCTACCACTCTGCACTCACTGCTCACACTACCACCCACTGCTCACGCTACCACTCACTGCTCACACTACCACTCACTGCTCACGCTACCACTCACTGCTCACACTACCACTCACTGCTCAGGCTACCACTCACTGCTCAGGCTACCACTCACTGCTCACGCTACCACTCAATGCTCACGATACCACTCACTGCTCAGTTCTGACAAAATTGGTAACTTAATAGTAAATTTCGTTTGTGTTAATTTTCGAGCATATTATTTGCAATCATATGGCGATAAATTTCATCGAAAAATGACTAGCCGCCAAGTTTTTCTCCTGTTATCCTATCTCCGTATTTGACTATTTGAAAATCAGCTCATCACCGATATTACAGGTTCAAAGTGATAGCAGTAAACGAGGTAGGAGCGGGACCCTTCTCGTTGCCTAGTAACACTATCAGGACCGCAGAACCGATTACAAACGACATCAACCTGGTAGAGGACTTCCAACTCACTCCCCTTAGTTCAGACTCCATTAAAGTGAAGTGGCAGGTTCGTGTGACGGGACTTGTTACCATTTCCTGTAGTTTAAGAGCTTGGTAATGAAACAATGTCAGGGGGCTGGCAAGCCCCCCGCGGCGGTTTGCGAGCCCGAGGGCCCGAAGGGCCCGAGGGCGAGCATTGAACGGCGGTCCAAACAGTGCGAGGGCCGAAGGCCCGAGCCGCGAGCCTGAGGACCCGAAGGGTCCGAGGCGAGCATTGACGGCGGACCTAACAGTGCGAGGGCCGAAGGCCCGAGCGCGAGCCTGAGGACCCGAAGGGTCCGAGGGCGAGCATTGACGGCTATTCTAACAGTACACGAGCCTCCGAGCATCGGGAGTGAGTTTTCTTAACTTTGCTTGCCAGCCCCCAACTATATGTTTTCATGGATTCACCATATTTCACGTTGAAATTTGAGCAAGTTCCCGTCGCCGAAATCGCACTAAAATTTGAACATCACATGTTTAGGGGTCAAAGGTGCAACTGTCAAAATTTCAGGTCAATCGGATGAAAAATGACCGAGTTATTACAACTTGAATATTGCCAAAATCGAGGGTGTTCTTGTTAAATTGGGTTACGACCATATATATACATATATACATATAGATATATAGAGGTATATACATATACGAGAGATGACGCTTTAGTGCGAGAAGTATACCCTATTTAAACGGCGATATCTCGGGAACCATAAAAGATACAGAGCTCATCGACCCAGCGTTGGAAAGTAGAAAGATAGAACTTGCAGTTAGTGACCTTAAAAACTATTCTACGTCATGATAATGACGTCATAATGACGTCACAAAACTAAGAATTTTTAATGTCGATTTTCCCAAAAATAGGCGTTTTTCAACGCAATTTTTCGGTATGAAGCTTTCGAGATAGAAAAAATGCTCCTGTTAGCGCAGAAAGGAAATTTAATGTACTTTCCAAAGATGTGGTCAAAAAGTTCCGGGCTCTACGGCATCATTGAGATATTTGCGATTGTTCGAAGCACTTTGACACGAAAAAAATTCCAAAAACTGGCAAATCTTGTGAAGCTTGTGGAGAGAGAACGGGACCACCCCAGAACTTCATCTTTGGATATGTTGTCGGTCATAGTCCCAACTGTGTAAATGAATGGGTCTCAGATAGCTCATCTAATTTTATGACGTAGTTGTGACGTCATCAGTAATGCTAGGTAACGCGAATTTTTACGCGTGATTTGACGCCAAATTTCAATATCTCGGCACAGAAAAAGGGTGATATTTTTTCCCAAAACCAAAAAGGATTTGGTTGTGATGGTCCGCGGCGGTTTAAGGCGTTCTTTACTGTAAAACCCATGATATGAGAAAGAACGGGACGGTTAAAACTGCCGCAACGGCACTTTTTTGATGCATTAAAACATTAAAGTTACGTGAATGCTGTATGTTTTATAAGTGACGTTGCAGCAGTTTTAACCGTCGCGTTCTTTCTCATATCATGGGTTTTACAGTAAAGAACGCCTTAAACCGCCGCGGACCATCACAACCAAATCCTTTTTGGTTTTGGGATCTAATTATATTTATTTTAACTTTTGTAATTGTGAATCATTACTGTTGGTAGGAAAGTTGAAAAACGTTGAATGATACGGGAAAGTTTGATTTCAGAAGCTTTCAAAAATCATATGATAATCGTCGTCAGCTCATGACTTTTATAACTGCGACTGTAAGGAACTATCTTTCCAGATACCTGAACGGAAGAACAATGCCCTCCGAGGCTACAAGATCGTGTACAGGAACGAGGGAAAGCAGGAAGGACCAAAGTGAGTTACACTCCCAGAGTTGTATTATTTCTACCAAAGTGAGTTACACCCTCAGAGTTGTATTATTTCTACGAAAGTGAGTTACACCCTCAGAGTTGTATTATTTCTACGAAAGTGAGTTACACCCTCAGAGTTGTATTATTTCTACGAAAGTGAGTTACACCCTCAGAGTTGTATTATTTCTACGAAAGTGAGTTACACCCTCAGAGTTGTATTATTTCTACGAAAGTGAGTTACACCCTCAGAGTTGTATTATTTCTACGAAAGTGAGTTACACCCTTAGAGTTGTATTATTTCTACGAAAGTGAGTTACACCCTCAGAGTTGTCTTATTTCTACCCAGGATCATGGGAAATTGCAGCAACCGCTGGGAAGCGTTAGATGAACTATGAAAGTATGAGGAGAACATAGAATAAGAGGGATGTTGTTAGCAGGATTTTTAGCTAGTGAGTCTTTGAAGCTTGAACCTTGTCATTGACAGCTCCTACTCTCCCCAGGTTCATGGTAATTGATGACTTCACTGTGTTGGAAGCCACTATTGAGGATCTGGACGCTGGGTCCTTGTACAGCGTACAGGTGGAGTCCAACACACAGGTCTCTGTGGATCTGGTGGTGTCATCCGTTCAAACTACCAACACCTTCAACCAGAGTAAGTACTGTAAACTGTTGTCATCCGTTCAAACTACCAACACCTTCAACCAGAGTAAGTACTGTAAACTGTTGTCATCCGTTCAAACTACCAACACTTTCAACCAGAGTAAGTACTGTAAACTGTTGTCATCCGTTCAAACTACCAACACCTTCAACCAGAGTAAGTACTAAAAACTGTTGTCATCCGTTTAAACTACCAACACCTTCAACCAGAGTGAGTACTGTAAACTGTTATCATCCGTTCAAACTACCAACACTTTCAACCAGAGTAAGTACTGTAAGCTGTTGTCATCCGTTCAAACTACCAACACCTTCAACCAGAGTAAGTACTAAAAACTGTTGTCATCCGTTCAAACTACCAACACCTTCAACCAGAGTGAGTACTGTAAACTGGTGTCATCCGTTCAAACTACTAACACTTTCAACCAGAGTGAGTACTGTAAACTGTTGTCATCCGTTCAAACTACCAACACTTTCAACCAGAGTAAGTACTAAAAACTGTTGTCATCCGGTCAAACTACCAACACCTTCAACCAGAGTGAGTACTGTAAACTGGTGTCATCCGTTCAAACTACCAACACATTTCAACCAGAGTAAGTACTTTAAACTGTTGTCATCCGTTCAAACTACCAACACCTTCAACCAGAGTCAGTGCTGTAAACTGTTGTCATCACCACTGACAACTGTTGTCATGTTCACGGGCTATACTAACTACTGTTGTCATGTTCACTGACTATACTAACTACTGTTGTCATGTTCACTGACTATACTAACTACTGTTGTCATGTTCACAGGCTATACTATGTAGTGTTGTAATCATAACTGACTACCCAGTACCCAACATCCATGTACGTTGGCAATTAATAACACATTCATCTTTCAAAAAGTTTTCATGCTACTAATATAGTCAATTTTATTTCCAATCTGAGACTGAGTTGATTTTACCTTCTCTTGATATTCCTTAATCACGTGACCTTCGTTTCTCAGGACCGACGCCTCCGATTGGTTGTGAAGCTAACCGGGACACAGCTAGTCGTCTGATCGTGACATGGAGTATCCCTGAGAACACACACGGCAAAGTGCTGGAGTACACGATCTACTACCGAGCAAAGCACTTCGGAGTAGGAGCTAATGACGAGGAGTGGCAAGAGATCGTGCAGAAAGACCCACAAACTACCACCGTGCGTTTAGTGTTTATACTTCTATAGTTATACAGTGGGGCTACAATACTGAGTAATATGTGTCCTTTCCAATCATTTCGATCTCTCCCTTTAGGTACAATGTTTGTCTCTGAAAATGTTGGTCGGTTTGGTGACCGACGAAATTGATTGTCAGTTGATTTTCAGTGAGGAACACCCTTCAATAAACCTTGCACCAGTACAACCACGTCAATATAGAATATATCAGTCACTCCTCCCAATGTTTGTATCTAGTAACTACTCTTATAACACAGCATATTCCCCAGTTCCCAGTGCAAGTCGGGGACACAGGTGTGGACTACAACGTGAAGGTGACGGCCAGCAACGCAGCAGGCGAGGGACAGGAAACTGAGTGCACAGGAACCGGAATGATCATTGAGTTTTAGCTGCAGTCGGGATATTTGGCAAACTTCATACTTTTAGCTTATATGAAAACAATGGGTTGAACTTGAAGAGTGAACGGCTAACGATCATCATAGCGAGCTTCATAGTCTACTGCTCGCACCTTTTTATGTAATGCCCCCTCACCATCCTCAATCCCTCTCCCCTCACTCCCCTCCCCCCTAATACCCCTCTCCCCTCACACCCCTCTCCTCTCAATCCTCACACCCCCTCTCCCCCTCACACCCCCTCTCCCCTCACAACCCCTATCCCCTCACTCTCCTCTCCCCTCACATCTTTCTCCCCTCACAACCCCTCTCCCTCTACTCCTCCCCCCACCCCTCACACCCCTCTCCCCTCTCCTCTCAATCCTCACACCCCCTATCCCCCTCACACCCCTCTCCTCACACCACCCCTCTCCCCTCCTAACCCCTCTCCCTAACACCCTCTCCCTCACAACCCCCTCCCTCCTCACCCCTCTCCCTAACAACCCCTCTCCCCTCACACCCCTCCCCCCATACCCCTCTCCCCTCACACCCCTCTCCCCTCACAACCCTCTCCCTCACAACCCCTCTCCCTAACACCCCTATCCCCTCTCATCACACCCCTCTCCCTCACACCCTCTCCCTCACAACCCCTCCCCTCACAACCCCTCTCCCCTCACACCCCTCTCCTCTCAATCCTCACACCCCCTATCCCCCTCACACCCCTCTCCCCTCGCACACCCCTCTCCCCTCACAACCCCTCTCCCCTAACACCCCTCTCCCCTCACAACCCCTCTCCCCTCACACCCCTCTCCCCTAACACCCCTATCCCCCTCACACCCCTCTCCCCTCACAACCCCTCTCCCCTCACAACCCCTCTCCCCTAACACCCCTCCCCCCTAATACCCCTCTCCCCTCACACCCCTCTCCCCTCACAACCCCTCTCCCCTCACAACCCCACCCCTCCCCTCACCCCTCCCTCCTCAATCCACCCCCCCACCCTCTCCCCTTTCAACCCCCCCCATCTCCCCTCACACCCCACACCCCATCCACTCAATCCCTCCCCCACCCCCCTCACCCCTTTCTCCTCACACCCATCTCCCTCACACCCCCTCCCCTCACACCCCCTCCCCCTCACACCCCCTCTCCCTCACACCCCTCTCCCCCACACCCCTAACCCCTCATCCCCTCACACCCCCTCTCTCCTCACACCCCTCTTCCCTAACACCCCTAACCCACTATCCCCCTCACACCCCCTCTCCACTCACACCCCTTCCCCCCACCCTAACCCACTATCCCCTCACACCCCTCTCCCTCACACCCCCCTCTCCCCCTCACACCCCCCTCCCTCACACCCCCTCTCCCCTCCCCTCACCCCCTCTCCCCAACACCCTCTCCCCTCACAACCCTCTCCCCTCACACCCCCTCTCCCCTCACACCCCTCTCCCCTTACACCCCTCTCCCCTCACACCCCCTCTCCCCTCACACCCCCTCTCCCCTCACACCCCTCTTCCCTAACACCCCTCCCTCTAACACCCCCCTCTCCCCCTCAGTTCAGTTAGCCTGGTACACGACCTGGTGGTTCTACCTGATTATCGCGCTGGTTGCCCTTTTCCTGCTTATCATACTGATAGTCTGTGTTGTTTTCTGCTGTAGGAATAGGTCTGAGAAGGGACCCAAGATGCAGAAACTGCCACCTGTCGCAGCCAAGAAAGGTATTTTGTGTATTTTTGGGATGTTTCGGGGGATTAATTCCTTATATTATCTGCTCTCACTTCGGCACTTATACAGGATTTTAAAATTCTTCTATTTGGAATAATATATCACAAAATCACAGGCCTAATGTTGATTTCTTTTTACTAACGAATCCAATACAGAAATTCCATGGTTGATAACTGATGAGTCATGAGAGCAGATAATACCCCCAACGTTTCAATTTCCTGTTCTGTGATTCGCATTTTTGAATGTGTTACAAAATCCATTCTATGTTTTGAGATTGTGAACATTGATTCTGCAATTTGTTGTGGAGCAGATTTAGCATCAAGCAGCTAAAATCAGTAATAAATCCATCACATTACTGAGCTAGTAGATGCTGTATGCTAGTGCAATACCTCTGCATGATTTTGTTAAATAACACCGAAATTGTGAACCCTTGTACCATATTTTTCAGTACACTGTTTTGTGAAGCATGATTTAGAAATCACTCTTTACAAAGATGTTTATTTTTAGAAACAGGCTGGTCCAAGTTTAACAATATGTTTAGCAGTAATACGCACGCTCCATTGAAAAATAAAGGTAATTTTAGATTTACTGTCTATGTCAGCTGTTTCATCAAACTTTCATTATTGTTTTAATATATTACATTTTACTAACACGAATTTATGCAATGGATTTCAATAGCTTTTTGCTGGGACCATTCATTCTAACCAAATTTGTTATACAATTTTGCAATTTCCTGCGTTACAGCAGCCTTTTGCTATTTTATCTTCATCATTGCCTATACAGCATGGCTATTGGCATTTCCAGCGATTGGTAACAACTTTCATCACTCTAAATCCTTGATAAGCTTTCCTGCTTATGTGTCTACTGTCTAACGTGTTCTTTCATATTAAATGACGTGTTTATGATTCTTATCAATTTGAAGCTAATTAATAGATTTTTGTAGTAACAAGATTATGCTTTATTTTCCACTGCAGACTCATTTCTTCCCTTGTCACTTCATCGCTTTTGCACAGATCACCGCTTACTTGTATCAGAACTATTCTTACCCTTAGTAAAGGGATAGCTGCTACCCTCATACTCCTCCTAATCTCCTCAGTCCTCAAACCCCATCCCTTTCTTCGCACCTCATCACTTTCCTCACACCTCACCCCTTTCCTCACACCTCACCCCTCTCCTCACACCTCATCCCTTTCCTCACACCTCACCCATTTCCTCACACCTCATCCCCCTACACCTCATCCCTTTCCTCACACCTCACCCCTTTCCTTACACCTCATCCCTTTCCTCACACCTCACCCCTTTCCTAACACCTCCTCCCTTTCCTCACACCTCATCCCTTTCACCACACCTCATCCCTTTCCTCACACCTCATCCCTTTCCTCACACCTCACCCCTCTCCTCACACCTCATCCCTTTCCTCACACCTCATCCCTTTCCTCACACTTCATCCCTCTCCTCACACCTCATCCCTTTCCTCACACCTCATCCCTTTCCTCACACCTCATCCCTTTCCCCACACCTCATCCCTTTCCTCACACCTCATCCCTCTCCTCACACTTCATCCCTTTCCTCACACCTCATCCCTTTCCTCACACCTCATCCCTTTCCTCACACCTCATCCCTTTCCTCACACCTCATCCCTTTCCTCACACCTCATCCCTTTCCTCACACCTCACCCCTCTCCTCACACCTCATCCCTTTCCTCACACCTCATCCCTCTCTTCACACCTCATCCCTTTCCTCACACTTCATCCCTTTCCTCACACTTCATCCCTCTCCTCACACCTCATCCCTTTCCTCACACCTCATCCCTTTCCTCACACCTCATCCCTTTCACCACACCTCATCCCTTTCCTCACACCTCCTCCCTTTCCTCACACCTCACCCCTCTCCTCACACTAATCCCTCTCTAATCCCTCCCAATCCCCTTCTCATCCCCCCTCATATATCATACTCCCTTCTCACTCTGTTATCTAACCTCTAGACGAGTTCCCGGGATCCCCTAAAGCCCAAGTCTACAGCCCGACTGCTAACAGGAACTACAATCCTCCTAACAACACCCAGATGAACACCTTCGCAGGACCAGGTACCATACCTCCTCAATCGTGGGTCTTCTTTCAAAATAGGTTTTCAAATGTAACCTCTTTGCATGTCAATACGTTGTGAAATCATGACCATATTGCAGTAGTTTTTCAATTTCATCTATTTCATTGCGTGCATTGTTACTTGGCATCACCTGCTACCGACACGCAAAGCACAGTTTTTCTACTACTCACCTTCAACTATTTGCATTGTTACAGGTACCATGGCAAGTCCCTACTACTCACCTTCAACTATTTGCATTGTTACAGGTACCATGGCAAGTCCCTACGGGTCTCCTGAGCCCAATCCTCGGTTTGGTGCAGGAGACTTCAGCTACGGCACCCAACCAGCGGCACCAGTGAGTTGATGTAATGGTACCTTCAAGTTCAATGCTTCCACAGTTGTGATTTGAAACTGCAAACTCAGTTGAGTAAACTCAGTAAAACTAAATAGTAAACATTCATCCCCTTTATCAGAAGCCGGAGTACAGCTATAATGGGAACAAGTTCAACACCTACGATAGCCGCGCTTCCTACAACGACCCCCCTAAGTCTGCCTATCCGTCGTACAACGAAGCCCCCAAATCCCCCTACCCTACGTACGACCCGCCAAAGTCCCCCTACCCCACTTACGACCCGCCCAAGTCTCCCTACCCCACATACGACCCGCCCAAGTCGCCTCCTAGACCCGCGTACGGTGGATATGACCAGGGCAGTAACTACGACAACAATACCTACGATTCAAGATACTACAAGGACCGTGAGTACATTCAGCACATGTTTTTCATATCAGAAAAGATTGTCAGATCTTCCCGATCAGAACCTGCAGTATCATTTCAATGTCTATTCATTTGCTCTCAAAGCGTGTTTGACATGGGCAGTTCGAATTGCGTTGTGCGCGTCTTTTGTATGCGCGGCGTATATAGTATGAAAAGTACACCGCGCAAACTTACGCCGCGCACGCGAAATACACGCAAATTGCAGTTCAAACCGGTTCAAACTATCACGATGTTCCATGAAAAGTATGTTTTCTCCGTTTCAAGAGCCTGTACAATGTGCTAATGCATCTTGTACCCTGACTCCTACTCTTTTCAGGTGACACGAGTTCACGAGGAGGAGGAGGAGGAGGGTATCCCCCCTACGACAGGAACAACAACTCCTCCTACGGAGGGGGAGGGGGAGGGAACTTCAAATCCTCCCAGTTATAATACCCCGCTCCCTCGCTCTCACCGTACCTCACACGATGCGTGGTGATCTTTAGCTTGAAATTATACCCGCATTCCAGGACTATCCCCCGGATGGTCAATGTTCAGTGGTCTTTGTTGCCCCCTAAAGGAGTCCCCCTGATTTGGTGGTGGAGTTATCTGGCCTCTTCCCCACATTTTATCCAGTGACCAGCAAAAACAGGACATTCTAGTGGACCCAGCCCGGATTTAACCGAGAATCGGTGCCAAATAATATCACTGTTTTATATGAAACCTTTTATGTAGTTAACGGATCAGGAAATGGTTTGAGGAGGAAATTATCGAATGGCAGGATCCTCGAGTTAAGATGCGATGTATTACACGATGATGTTAGATTATTTTCCTTAAAATGGACATAATGCTACTCTGGACGTTTCAAATTCAACTTCAAGAGGTGTTTATCATGAGGTGTATACATACAATAGGTGAAATTGGGATTTAAAATTAATTGCATCTTGAGTCGAAGATAATGCCCATTAAAAATTGAACAGATGATGATTGATGATAAGATATTATGATACAATATTATTAATGACTTCGGTGTCGCCTTGAACTTGGTGACGCGCATAAATTTTCTGCGCGCGACGCCTCTGATAATCTTTATCTATTGAAGTACACGTTAAAAATCCGATTGCTTGGTATAATTGCGTCACCAGTATCAGTGTAGGCGACGCTGTAGTTCCGGGATCTAAGATCAGGTTCTATATTTGTATTATTGTTGCTGCTGCTGCTAGTTTTGTGTAAATAATGAGATTGAACCCGTGTAATGAAGGGTATTGAGCTGAGAAAAAGTTAGTCAAAAAAAGTAATTATCTCTGCTATTTATCAGATTACATGCCAACTTTCAGGCTGAATAACTTTATTATATACAATTGAGCAAAATTACATGAAGTTTGATTATTTTTTTGAAAATTGGAAATTGGAATCGATTTTAAGCCATTCATCTATCAATACTGTTCTTTATATTCAAAGGAGACATTTTCACGATTTAATGATGAGTTTTTACTAAAATTCTGGGCGATTTCTTACTCTTAGTCTTAGACAATTCTGCATGCAATGTTTTGCTCATTGGAAATATTACCCCATTTCAAACTAGTTTCATGCTATTATTTTGCCCAGGTCTTAGTCATAAATCAAGAGATGCGAAACTTTCAACTTTGCCTTCAATGTGGCCGGTGGCTGTTTGAAAAATTAAATAAGTTTGTAAAGATTGCTTCTGAAGGTGAAGGACATTTTCAGTTTTATTTAGATAATGACTAAGAAATGAATAACTAAAACTTGATCGGGCACATTGATCGATTTAGTTAGTAGGGCTATGGTATTGACGTGCATTTGATTTCACTTTCGAGTTTCGAATTCGATTGTCATTAATTTCCTATTTGTTAAATTGTATTCAAAAATAAAAGCGTATGTCAATATGCTGGTGCGCGTCTTTATCGATCCTAAAATAAATTGTTGTGCTCACAAGAGTAAGAGTTAGGAGTTACATCCTTTCTTATACAAGATTTATTTTTGATATTATTTTTATTGCAACAGATTTTGCTAAGGTTTTTTGGTATGTCTCCCATATAACCCTGAGTGACGTCACAGATCAAAACGTCAATCTTTTTGTTCCCTATTACCCCTTAACCAGAACCCTAAACCTACCCATAACCCTAACCTTAATGATAATCCTTACTCTAAACCTAATAAATCCTGACCCTAAACCTAACGTCCTAACCCTTAAAGTTAAAGCGCTACATCAACATGCGCTCTACCTTATAGTTATATCTGAGTGACGTCATTGTCATACTCATAGATAATGAAGCTTTCGCGTTATATGGGAGACACCACTTTTTTGAGGTGGCTTGCATGGCCCATTCACAAAGGTGGCATCGGATCATGGCTCGACCAATGGTGTCGACCAATAATGAATCAGCGAACAGTAAACAGTGCTGTTCATATTCATAGTCGAAGCTTCAGGTTCAAGCAGCAAATTGAATTTTATCTGTTGATACGTTGAACTTGAAGTATTTATGAAATTGAATACATAAAGTTAAGCAATTGTGTTTCAGTTTATGATGCGAGGACTGAACTGTTTTCCAATTCATCTATCGCGCATTGGGTTTTACTTCATACTTGTATACTAATACTAAAACTATTTCATTTCGACAGACGCCGTGTTAATATTTTTATATCACTAGATATGTTACATTGTTATTTTCTTGAATGAATTAAATGAAATTGAAGCTGTCTAAGTTTGTTATTTGAGTTGAACTTAATTGAAATTTAACTAAGTTTAAAAATAAACCACAGCTCGTCAACTCGAGGTGTCAGACAATTTACAAATTATTGCACGCCTACAAGTACCCTCAAAATTGGCTATTGAAAAAAAAAGAACAACGCGCGTGGTATTATTATTACCACGAGCGTTTTACTTCTATTAAATTTAATGTACCAGACATTGACAAGGTGGATTTCTCCCAGCATTCACCTTCGTAGGATGTTACCCTACCCTCGCGCGCGCGGCGCAACGTTCCACATTTGGACGTCACTTTGCGTCACAACAAGTCAGAAGAAAGGGACGGACATCGCCCGTCGACATTCACCTATGACCTAACAAGTCATGCCGATCGGCGCGCGCTTTGTCCTACGTTGTAGGACCTATTTTACGCGCGCGTGACTTTTCGACGGACGTTGCCCGTCTATTTCTTCTGACTGGATGGCTATCGAAAGCGCAAAGTGACGTCCAAATGTGGAACGTTGCGCCGCGCGCGAGGGTAACATCCTACGACCCTGTTTCAGTTTGCGTTGTGCGGCGCGCGTACCACGTACACACGCCTAAATGTGGGTTTACTGTTGTACAATGTATGACCCGCTGACGCCAGCCGCGCGGCGCTGATTCTCATCTCGAGAGGGTCTGTCAACGTCAAATAACGGGCTTAGGAAGCTTGCTAAACAAGTATATCCCTGTTCGCATTGCGCGGCATAGATGTTTAGCAACCAGACGATGCATGCGGAGCGTACGCGTACCAGTCAACGCAGCAGGGGCATACATATTTACAATTTAGCAAAGTCAAAAGTTGCAGTGTTGCACCTTTGCTAAAAATAAAATACGTATGTGGTATGCCCCTAGCTTCCCCTAACCAGCGCTTGCCGCGCCGCGCACTCCGTGTGCGTAACCAGGGTCCTGGTTAGGGCAAGCCCCTAGCCTGCTCGCTTCCTTAGATTCTAAGTTAGAAGCGCGAGCGCTGCGCGCGTAGGCAATACGCACACCTATGACCTAATCTTATGTCTGCTTAAATTAGGAAATCTTGAATTTGGAGCCGCGCACGCCGCACAAGGATGGATTGCAGCCATTTTTATTTTCGGCACTGGATAATTTGAGCTATTCAGCTAAGAACGCATCCTATTCGTAACGTGGACAACGTCACGTAACACAATTTGCGTGGCGCGGCCGGAGGCTTCAGTCGGTTGCATGGACTAGGATGTGTTATCAATGTGAAACATAGTATAGGACATTGCGGACAATGGACAACGGTTAACATACAATTCTATAATGGTCGAATAAATACTACAAATTATAGTTTCACAACTAAATTCTTTGTTTTAATTCCACAAATCAAAAATTTCTTACTATAAATTCATTACTTTGAAGCTTTAATACTTACTAGTTACAATAACAATCATTAAAAATTGAAAGTCATAATTCATGCCAAAATTTTGTTCCTTTAAAACCCGATTTCCTGAAGTCAAAGATAGGTAACGATTTGTAATGATAATAACTGGCCAATTTAATTTTCAGAACGTCAGAAGGAAAATCCGAATAGTTGTGATTTTGAGTGGTTTAAAAACTGCTTCATCTATTAAGATGAAGCATGGTTAATTGAAAGTATGAAGTTACTCATACTGTTTAAAATAATAGAGGCCAAAACTTTGGGAAAATTTTAAAAGAATTTCCAACCTAATAATTCGCCAATCGTCCATCAAATGAATGAAAGTATCCAACTATTTGATGGCCCCATTGATTAGTAGATTAGTAGGAGAGAAGGGGGTGGGTAACTGCTGCGGCAGGAGAGGCCCACTGTTTGGTCCGCTTGGAGCTGACGCAGTACCTGAAATTATAGTTTCAGTCTCACACTGCACCATGTCTGTATGATAAGATGATAAATAAGACGATTAATTATTGCCCATCATTAATTAAAAGACGATTCATCCTTCTAGTTGCTAGTCATCCACATTCATCCACATTCCTTGTCAGACGTTGTCTAACCCCTTCGCCTTCGACAACACATTCCACTGTCAACATTACTGGTATGTGCTCTGAATAGGCCAAAAGCACGTCAAAGAGAAGGTAAAAACAAGAATTGCGCCTGCCGGCACATTTTTTGTGCCCATTGTTCCCGTATGCAGGCGCTTAATTTCCTGTTCCTCGGGGCTGGTATTAAAGCACACCTTCATTAAAACACGCCGTCGACCATTGTCCGTCTCGCTTACTGACAGGATGAGTTGACGATAAAACGCTTTATCTATCAAGTGTCACATCGCAATACTAACATTATTGAATCAATTTTATGAATATTCCATTCGTAAGTATAAACTGAAAACAATAATTGCGCTCGTTTTCTGTAACCTCGGCGAGCGCTTTAATTTCATGCAACATGATAGAGGTCGTACGTGATCACAAGTCGCACGTGCATTTTACTGCGCGCGCAACTTTATTCATGAACACCTGCCATTTATGTTCTGTTTGCGCGCGTACGCATTCATTCTTGGTTGTTTCCTTTTGAGTTTTGTGCGACGTCTCGTTGCCACATCAAGCGTTGTGCACTATAAAGCGTTTCCATTGACGAAAATAATTAAATCATATGAAATCACATTATTTTCTGTCCTGAAAAGTTTCTGCAATTTGATGCTATGTTCCCAGTGACAGAATACCTCTCGTGGGTCGTCGAGCGCAGATTTTCACTGCTCAATTTGGTCGCCACCGTTTCAAGAATTTTTTATCCGTCGAAAAATTTCATGGTATTTCCCATCTGAATCTGCTTCTAAGATCAATTTGATAATGTATAATTTGATCACAACAGCCCGCCGCAGGCGAAAAATTGTAGGGTGTTTCCTATCTGAATCTGCTTCTGAGATGAATTTGGTAATGTATAATTCGATCACAACAGACCGCCGCAGCGAAAAATTTTCATGGTTTTTCCATCTGAATATGCCTCTAAGATCAATTTGGTAATGTATAATTTGATCACAACAGCCCGCCGCAGGCGAAAATCGTAGGGTATTTCCTATCTGAATCTGCTTCTGAGATGAATTTGGTAATGTATAATTCGATCACAACAGACCGCCGCAGCGAAAAATTTTCATGGTTTTTCCATCTGAATATGCCTCTAAGATCAATTTGGTAATGTATAATTTGATCACAACAGCCCGCCGCAGGCGAAAAATTTTAGGGTATTTCCTATCTGAATCTGCTTCTGAGATGAATTTGGTAATGTATAATTCGATCACAACAGACCGCCGCAGCGAAAAATTTTCATGGTTTTTCCATCTGAATATGCCTCTAAGATCAATTCAATGGTAATGTATAATTTGATCACAACAGCCCGCCGCAGGCGAAAAATCGTAGGGTATTTCCTATCTGAATCTGCTTCTGAGATGAATTTGGTAATGTATAATTCGATCCCAACAGACCGCCGCAGCGAAAAATTTTCATGGTATTCCCATCTGAATATGCCTCTGAGATCAATTTGGTATTGTATAATTTGATCACAACAGCCCGCCGCAGGCGAAAAATCGTAGGGTATTTCCTATCTGAATCTGCTTCTGAGATGAATTTGGTAATGTATAATTCAATCACAACAGACCGCCGCAGCGAAAAATTTTCATGGTATTTCCATCTGAATATGCCTCTTAGATCAATTTTGTAATGTATCATTTGATCACAACAGCCCGCCGCAGGCAAAAATTTTTATGGTAGGTATTTCCCATCTGAATAAGAATTTTGAAAAATATCAATCAGACGCAATGTTTCAGCCGAAAGTTAGCTTTTAGAAACTAAATATTTCCTTGTGTTTCAATCGCTTTTCATTGCTACTCAGCGTCTGAAGCATTTCATGGATTATCTATCAACATGAGAAAAAAGAATTTAATAAATATATCGACCAGGCGCAATGTTATAACCAAAACTAGATTTTTTCATAAACTGAATATTTCCTTGTGTTTAAACAGCATGTTATTAATAATCGACACATTTAAGCATGTTTAGAATCTTAGCAAAACAAACATCTACCGGAGGGAAAAAGAATTTTGAAAAAATATTGCTCAGACGCAATGTTATAGCTAAAACATGGATTTTCGTAAACTAAATATTTGCTTGTGTTTGATCAGTTTGTTATTAATAATAAACATATTCAACCATATGTAGAATCTTCGTAAATCATTCATCTACCAGAGGAAAAAAGAATTTTGAAAAAATATCGATCCGTTCTCAAGTTATAGCCAAAACAGTGTACACAGTGAATATTGTAAGTATTTATTTGCCGGCGACCACGCCATCGAGCGTAGCCCTGACGACCAGCGAGCGTAGGATGAGATTTTACCTGTAATTGTATTGTGGTCGTCGAGCATGGCGACCAACACCAGCGAGCGTAGCTTTTTCAGCTTTTTTCTGACGACCAGCACATTTTAGAGCTGTATGTGCCTTTATCATTTGGACTAACATTTGAACGAGACTACTTTGAAGTTTACCTACGTGCTCAAATATTACAAATAATTAACGTATGGTTAATACAAGTTTATTTCAAACACAAGCAAATATCCCACGCATTATTATAGATGTTTTGAGTACGTAATCACTAATTTTGCGGTCCAATACAGCTGCGAGGGCTTGAGGCAGTCATCGTAAATGTACTACAGACTTTTATTTTGTCAGGATGATTCTTCACGACATAAATAAAGCTGTACAATTGTCAAACACAATGAAATACTTAGTTATTATAAGTCACGGTTATAATTTGGCGGCTTTTGAACAGTATCGCAAGTTATCAAGTCGTTTATGCTAATTTCATTGGGAATTTCAATGCTAATTTCAATGAAAATTCGGTCGTTTCCGGACGTTTGGGTCGCCACAAACGTGGCTGTTGGTTGTCGAGCGACGCTCTCTCGCTCGCTAGGGTTCTGTCACTGGGGCTATGTTGTTCAGATACCACAGTCAGATGCCAGAGCTCACTTGATGATTGATCGAGGATTTCTCATGGCGACTATTGATATTCAACCAAATGCAATGTTCTTCCTGGGCGTCGAAATTTGTGATTTTATGATCAACTGTGCAAACTTGAAGGTAAAAAGAAGGATTAATAGCCAAGATTGAAGATTAAGGTTTCGTAAATTCATGAGAAACCGGGACAAATTTTCATCTCTGATCTCTTACTTTCCTCAGCGAAATTGCTAAGGTCAATCATCATTGATCGAACTCTATTGCCCATTGTCAATTATTGTCTCCTACTTAAAGAAAAAATGTTAATTTGATTGAATCCAAATCATAAGACAAAATCTGATGGAGAATTCCAAGAACTCAAGGAAATCGAACGACATTCATGCACCTCTTATCATTGAAAAGTTTGATGAAATTGAAGAATGATGAAGATTTTAAAAATGAATCAAGTTTTTAAAAATGAATCAAGTTTGAACAGAGCATTGAACCCAAATAACTGTAAGATAGCTGCAGTGCACACTGAACAGGATGCCACTACACCAAGCTATATTGGCGCGACTGATATTATAAAGGAGCAGTTCGATGCTTGAAAATGATCAAAAAAGTGACATACATACCACGCGCATACGACCAAATCGGATCACACCACCTATTTCAGATTTAACAGTAGGCGTAAAGGTAGTATACACACAACCCCCACAAAACACGATCTCTGCTAACCTTTTCTCAATGCCTTTTTGTAAAACAAAAACGCAATTGGGAACAGGAAATAAAATATGTCCGTTTAACCTACTATTCGATGCTTTGCCTTTAACCTTTTCTCCTGTGAGCACACGTACGTGCAAGCAGCGGACCTACCTTCATTAAAACCAGAAATCAAAATCGGAGCAGGTTCTGTTAATTGAAAATGGGCATTATCACCATCTGCGATCAAATTTAAAATCTACGTTCTATATTTTGGAAATAATAGATATACCTTTCTTTGCTGCATAGGCACATTTCACTTCAATATCTATCATCTTGCACTGAAAGACCACTGCGGACATGTTGAAAGACAGCCGCTTTCTTCACCCTTCTATCTCTTTCTGTCAGCAATGTCCTGAAAATGACATGATTAGGTATAGTTAAGCCTAAGGTATCAATATCTGCCAGATTTGATCCTAATTCAGTTGACCACAGAAAAAACCAATTAGTTCAAAGCAAAAGGCGGTTAAGAAGGTTGGAAAATGAAGCGATTTTGGTCGAGAGGCTGGCCAAATGAAATTACCAGTTTTAAAGTAAAATTGCTGGTTGAAAATGATGGCTGATACGGTAAAAAGAAGTAATAATGCCAAGGATGAAATGCTTACAGTGATTTAGTGGCTACTACAGTTGTTCCACAGCTCAGGAAAGGAATCGCAGTAAAAACATGCTACTTAGACAGCCTAGACTCCGTTCCAATTGACTCAGAATCATGCAATACAGAGACTTTGGCAGGGTCGGCCGTTTCTCCGAATCCACGTTACTCTTCAGCAGCTGGAAAATAGAAATTATTTCATCAGTCAGGAACATTATTAATTAATAAGGGATCGTTCACATATTACGTAATCAATTTTTGGCCATTTTGAACCCCCTCCCTCCCCCTCGTAATCAAACGTAATCAAAGCCCAACCCCCTCCTCTTGAGGAGAATATTACGTAATCATGGCTTACTCCCCCCCCCCCCTACCTAACTGAGTACACAATGAAGGTGTAAATACTTTAGTATTGATGAGGTTTCCATTTTTGAAAATTTTGATGAAAATATCAAGGATAGTTTTGAAAAAAAATTGTTGAAAAAGTTTGGGTCGGTTTTTTGAAGATTTTGCCAAAAAAATGCCGAGAATTTTTGACAAAAATTTCTAAAAATTGTGTAGAAATTTGGATATTTTGATTACATAATCAACCACAAAACCCCCCCCCCCTCCCTGTTATCGAAC
>WFMF01000500.1:0-22201 GCA_011033025.1 Beroe forskalii | reverse complement strand
TTTGTCTTTTCAGTCTCCTTTTTCTTTTCAACTTTTTTGCCTTCCAGTCTCTTTTCCTTTTCAACTTTTTTCTTTTCAGCCACCTTTTTCCTTTTCAACTTTTTCTCCTTTTCAGTCTCCTTTTCTTTTTCAACCTCTTTTTTCGTCTCCTTTTTTTTAACTTTTTCTTTTTCAGCCACCTTTTCCTTTCAACTTCTTTTGCCTTTCCAGCCTCTTTTCCTGCTCCACCTCCACCAGGGCGTGAGTACTGCTCAGGGTGGAGAGATGGCAGATTCTATTAACTCTGCCTCAGCCCCTTCTCCTTTTTCAACTTCTTTTTCTTTTCAGTCTCCTTTTCCTTTTCAACTTCTTGCCTTTTCAGTCTCCTTTTCTTTTCAACTCCTTTTGCCTTTCCAGTCTCCTTTTCCTTTTCAACTTCTTTTGCCTTTCCAGTCTCCTTTTTCTTTTCAACTTCTTTTGTCTTTTCAGTCTCCTTTTCCTTTTCAACTTCTTTTTCCTTCTCAGTCTCCTTTTCCTTTTCAACTTCTTTTGCCTTTCCAGCCTCTTTTCCCGCTCCACCTCCACCAGGGGCGTGAGTACTGCTCAGAGGCATTGGAGAGAGATGTAGCAGATTCTATTAAAACTGTCTCACCCCCCTTTGCCTTTTCAACTTCTTTTGCCTTTTCAGTCTCCTTTTCCTTTCAACTTCTTTGCCTTTTCAGTCTCCTTTTCCTTTTGCTTTTTCCTTTTCAACTTCTTTTGCCTTTCCGGCCTCTTTTCCCGCTCCACCTCCACCAGGGGCGTGAGTACTGCTCAGAGGCATTGGAAGAGATGTAGCAGATTCTATTAAAACTGTCTCACCCCCCTTCGCCTTTTCAACTTCTTTTGCCTTTCCAGTCTCCTTTCCTTTTCAACTTCTTTTTCCTTTTCAGCCACCTTTTCCTTTTCAACTTCTTTTGCCTTTTCAGCCTCCTTTTCCTTTTCAACTTCTTTTGCCTTTCCAGTCTCCTTTTCCTTTTCAACTTCTTTTGCCTTTTCAGTCTCCTTTTTCTTTTCAACTTCTTTTGCCTTTCCAGTCTCCTTTTCCTTTTCAACTTCTTTTTCCTTTTCAGCCACCTTTTCCTTTTCAACTTCTTTTGCCTTTTCAGTCTCCTTTTCTTTTTCAACCTCTTTTGTCTTTTCAGTCTCCTTTTCCTCTTCAACTTCTTTTGCCTTTCAGTCTCCTTTTCGCTTTTAACTTCTTTTTCCTTTTCAACTTCTTTTGCCTTTTCCAGCCTCTTTTCCGCTCCACCTCCACCAGGGGCGTGGTACTGCTCAGAGGCATTGGAAGAGATAACAGCAATTCTATTAAAACTGTCTCACCCCCCTTTGCCTTTTCAACTTCTTTTGCCTTTTCAGTCTCCTTTTCCTTTTCAACTTCTTTTGCCTTTTCAGTCTCCTTTTCCTTTTTAACTTCTTTTCCTTTTCAACTTCTTTTGCCTTTTCAGCCTCTTTTTCCCGCTCCACCTCCACCAGGGGCGTGAGTACTGCTCAGAGGCATTGGAAGATGTAGCAGATTCTATTAAAACTGTCTCACCCCCCTTCGCCTTTTCAACTCCTTTTGCCTTTCCAGCCTCCTTTTCCTTTTCAACTTCTTTTTCCTTTTCAGCCACCTTTTCTTTTTCAACTTCTTTTGCCTTTTCAGTCTCCTTTTCCTTTTCAACTTCTTTTGCCTTTTCAGTCTCCTTTTCCTTTTTAACTTCTTTTTCCTTTTCAACTTCTTTTGCCTTTCCAGCCTCTTTTCCAGCTCCACCTCCACCAGGGGCGTGAGTACTGCTCAGAGGCATTGGAAGAGATGTAGCAGATTCTATTAAAACTGTCTCACCCCCCTTCGCCTTTTCAACTTCTTTCGCCTTTTCAGTCTCCTTTTTCTTTTCAACTTCTTTTTCCTTTTCAGCCACCTTTTCTATTTCAACCTCTTTTGCCTTTTCAGCTCCCTTCTCCTTTTCAACTTCTTTTGCCTTTCCAGCCTCTTTTCCCGCTCCACCTCCACCAGGGGCGTGAGTACTGCTCAGAGGCATTGGAGGAGATGTAGCAGATTCTATTAAAACTGTCTCACCCCCCTTCGCCTTTTCAACTTCTTTCGCCTTTTCAGTCTCCTTTTTCTTTTCAACTTCTTTTTCCTTTTCAGCCACCTTTTCTATTTCAACTTCTTTTGCCTTTTCAGCTCCCTTCTCCTTTTCAACTTCTTTTGCCTTTCCAGCCTCTTTTCCCGCTCCACCTCCACCAGGGGCGTGAGTACTGCTCAGAGGCATTGGAAGAGATGTAGCAGATTCTATTAAAACTGTCTCACCCCCCTTCGCCTTTTCAGTATCCTTTTTCTTTTCAACTTCTTTTTCCTTTTCAGCAACCTTTTCTATTTCAACCTCTTTTGCCTTTTCAGCTCCTTCTCTTTTTGCTTTTATTTTCAGCCTCTTTTCCTTTCCACCTCCACCAGGGGCGTGAGTACTGCTCAGAGGCATTGGAAGAGATGTAGCAGATTCTATTAACTCTACCTCAGCCCCCTTCTCTTTTTCAACTTCTTTTGCCTTTCCAGTCTCCTTTTCCTTTTCAACTTCTTTTTCCTTTTCAGCCACCTTTTCCTTTTCAACTTCTTTTGCCTTTCCAGGCTCTTTTCCCGCTCCAGCTCCACCAGGGGCGTGAGTACTGCTCAGAGGCATTGGAGGAGATGTAGCAGATTCTATTGACTCTGCCTCAAGACCTGAAAAATTGAACTGTTTAGAAGGAACTTGAACTGTGGGGTTTGCAAACGAGGTGCTGCACAGCAGCTCTGAGTGAGCTGCGTTTTTCCATGTCCGACAGGCCTGCTGGTCACTATTATAATCTCCCATTCTCTTTACTATAATTTTTTTATAACATATTTTGGAGCGCCCACGTGCAGTATGGATACAGTCACGTGCGTTGCTATGGTGAAACAAGCTGATAGATTGCACGCATTTTTATAATGCAGTTTTGACTTTTGAGGACGTTACTCCATAAGAGTAGTTAGCAAAGTGCTGTTACTATTACGTCAGTGAATAAAGCTGTCGAAATGTTGCTTTTGAATGTTGGTGTTTTTCTAATCTGTTATAGTTCATGAGCCATGTGGGACGACAATTATTGGAAGATTAGGTAAGTAGGAAATTATTTAAAAAAATCTCTTGAAAGCTTTCTATTTGTTATAATAGCCACTTGAAGCAATTCCGGCCTCAAAAATTGGTATGAAACTCTATCCCATGGATCAATCTGCACTGTTTGACTAGAGCATAAGGAAGAGATCGTCCAATTTTTAAATACAGTGGGACCAAAAATGGCAGAGCAGTAGTTGTGGTTGGAGAAAAGACACAGTGGCGATTTGCTTCATAATGTCCCTTGGAGACCTGATCTACCACTGAGGGTCAACTATCTAACAACTAAACAAGATATCAATGAATTTCGTCTCAGTCTTCCAAAGTAATTTGAAATTACATGCTGTTTTCAAATTGTTTTATGTTATCAATGTTCTAGGAGTTTCAATGTCAAGCAGTGTAACATAAAATAAGAAAGGCCTAATGCATCATGTGTACACTCTCAGTAAGACATGAAAGCCAAAGACATTGATATCTTCTTGACGCTGTTTTAAGCGATAACTTTAAATGCTCGAAAATTAAAGCTTTCATCGTTCCGTTCGACTACTATAATAGACTACTATTATATTACATGGCTGTTACTTATTTACTGACTTTCTCCTAAATTTGTAAATTTTACAATTTAATGCTAATTCTCATCAAACATTCATCAAATTAATACATAGAATAGCCCAATTTCTTTCCGTCATATTTTCTCATTTTCAGTTTTTTCACTTACCTCTTGCAGAGCTTAAGACAATGACTGCGAGGGTCAAGAAGAACATCTTCTGGAAGAAGTCAATTCAAAATTTGTCTTGAATAATATTCCATGAAATATCACGAGTTCGGGATCTTGTTATAAAAATGCACATACTAATTGTCAATTATTAATTATGTAATATTATAGATGCATACAATCCCACGAGCATAGTTGTCACTTTTAACAAAAAGCGGAAAAAATTCGTTTAATATCAAGCGCCTCATTGAAATTCTTGAATAATTCTGCAAAATTAGTCAAGCAATGGTATTCAAAATTTCAGGTGAAATCAGTACGGAAGGGCCAAGTTTTGGCAAATTCATCCTGATTTAAAGATAATATCATCTCTGAAAGATTAGAGAAAGATTCTTCCTAGACTTTGGCTGCTTTAGAAATTCGTTTATTTCGTCTCCATTTAGAAATTCGTCAAATGCATAGCTTTAACGTAACCACTGTACCCATAATTAACGACCCCCACAAATAAAGATTTCAGAAAAAAATTAATCAAAAAAACAAAACTAGGAAGCGTTGAACCCAGACGATGGTTGTCATACCCTAGTGGTACAAGGAAGAGCTGATGTGCGGTCGGGGTATGATTCGGTTCCATAATCTCAGCTGCAAAGGTGTAACGCAGATAATGAGGAAAATGTACTAGGCTCGCTACACAGAATTAGGAGTTTCGTAATATGGTAACCATGAGTTTCCGATGTGTAGCCACTTTCTTTTGAATAATGACAAAAGTAATGAACACAACGCTCCTAAATAATATTCTGAACAATAATCCTTCTTTCAAGTTATATTTTCGAACAAAAAGGCGATTGGGGAAGGGAAAAAGAGGTGCGACTCAGTACACATGTATAATGGAGACACGCAGCCGAGAAGGATGAAAAGATTAAAGAGTGGAATAAATAAAGATTGCAAATGAGTCATACATCCGAACCTAATTAAAATCATAAAAAATTGAGTTAGAGAAAAAGTGCTAAATAGTGGGTCCAATAAAAAGGTAACTTTTGAGATGGGTTATTTGGAACAATGACGATTCATGACTAACGAAGGCGGAAGGATATTCATGTAGGCATGTAATGTGACAATTATCCAAAAAATCACGATAATTTTGGTTCAGTTTATATGACCAAAAGTTCTTCCGCCTGGACCTTGTTCTTTCTGTCGTCACTTGTTAACCACACATCCATCGACCTTGTTTCTTATACAGAGGTGGTTAAGTTAAAGATTCACAGGCGCGTCCGCTAACACGGTAGCTGACTTACGCAAGCATGTTTCCCTCCACAAGTCTGCTAGATTTGGAATGTACCGTACATTGTGCAGGAATCCAGAAAAAATCCAGGAAGGAATCCAGGAACGGACGCATTCGACAACGACGAACGTCTTAACAACTCTATCGTCTATGCCAACCTCTGATGAACTTTGGACCTGTAAGAAAACATTGAACCCCGCCCCTTTTTCGCGAATGTTAAGCGATCTCTCCCAATCCTACAAACGAGAATGCGCTCGATTCCTCGCAACCGCTTACGCTGCAAAGAACAATACGTTATGCGCACGCAATCTTGGCATGACTTAATTGCTTATAGTTACATCAAATTAATTTTACTGTAACTGATGGAAATTTGAGCTGTTGTATAAACACACAACAGTAAAAGTAGTTTACACATAAACTACACACCCTGATAAAGAAATAAAGAAAGATAGGATCATTTCGGCTGACCCTCCCTCAATGCCTTTCCGCAATTCCGCAAAACAAAAAGGTGTTAGCAGAGACAAAAATGCAGTTATTCTCCAACTAAAGAGCTCGGATAACTCCCTCAGACCCTCAATTTGTTGGTAAGCTTCAATTGCGTACTTCCCCGCGGCACCATCCTTTACAAATATGAATGGATTATATCGAAAATAATAAAATTTTAGCTTGATTGAAAATTTTAGTATGATTGAGTGAATCATCTGTCAATTTGTCTTTACTTCTTAGAAGTAGGAGTCATAACGCAAGCTAACGGTCAAAAGGAATCACACATGACGATAAAATGCTTCCCAGTTACTTCAAGGCTGAGAAGTTGCATGAACATGGCAATCTCTTTTCTTTTTACTAAATGCATGATATTGAAGGGTTTAGTAACGAGCAAAAATTGCTAACCGGGATATAACACACGAGGGCCTGGCCCGGTTAATTTTTTCTATTTGGGTATATCCGAAGGTTTTTACGAATATTTTGCAATTTTTACGAAATTTTGGTTATGCACCGTAATTACTCGTAAAAAGGATAATTTCAAACACCTGTGATGTTTTGATAAACATTTCAGAAAGCTAAATTCTAAAGTGGAAATAAATTATTACGTGTTCGATTAATCCTACAGTGCGTTTCTAGATGTATTTTGGCACTTCAGTAATAAACTGTTCATTTTACGGTGCCTCTTTATCTTCATATTAAAAATGCAAGGTCCATTAGTGAAATCACATATGATTAAAATAAAAATTTTTCTTACATTGCTACCTTTGGGCATATCATTTCAAATCTGATTTAAGTGGTTCAGGCACCTGTTCATTTTCTGAAAGCTAGACCATCCTTCATATTTTAAACCAGATCCATTAGATCCAAAAAAAACATATAGAAAGACATTGCTGATCTGATTTAATCCTTATCGCAGAGTCACGTTTTAATGCACGTGAACAACATGATCACAAAATCAGGTACGCTCACTATCTGCCAACGCTTTGAATGTCATTTCAAAAAAGTGTTTTGTTGACTGTTGCGATTATTGATCATTAATCCGAACTGTTTGAAAATTGATCCTCAGTCAGTCTTTCATGTTTCCAAAAAACTTCACCGCGAAGTGTTCAGAGGTCATGACACCCGATTACCCCTGGGGTATCTACTACTCTTTGGTCTTATTCTTATCTCTTTTAGGAGATTCTACCATCCTAGTGGCTTCTATCAAATACAAAGCAATCAAAATACACGGGTTTCTGGTGGCTATCATAGAGCAAGTGGCTGTTTGTGATATCCTGACAGCTCTTTCCTGGTTCCTGCCCTCAGCCACGTCTTTTCTTATCGGCGACTGGGTTCTTGGCAGCCATGTTGGATTCATCACAGCTCTGATGGGGAAGTACACAGTCTTTATTACACCAGCCATGATTAGCTTGATGACAACTGCCAAAGCAATAAAGTTGAAGTTTCCTGGTAGCGCAATATCAAAGAGGCTAACTCCCAAGGTAGCACATTTTCTGTGTTTTCTCATATGGCTCCATCCACTGCCCGTGCTAGCTTTGTTTCTCAAATTCAACGGAGGTATCTACTTTGACTGCAGATCGGGCCGCTGTCGGATCATCCTGCCTCCTTCCCTCTCGCTCTCCCAGCAGCTCCTACCTCGACTAACCACCCTCTACTTCATCCTGCCGACAGTCATCGCACCATTCTCAGCAGCCTCGTCCTGCTCTTGCCACCTGCTTCACGCCCGGGGCGTGGCCCGGAGTGCGGGGGCCGCCCAGTCCTGGCAGGGTCTCCTCACCACCACCACCGTCGCCCTGCTGCAGACAGCCTCCTGCTTGCTCATCATTGTCTACATGTTGTCTGCACGACGCTCTATCCGTCAACAGCCCTCGGCTGCTCACTTAGACGAGTTCTTTAAAGCTAGTAATGTAGTCCAGAGCATCAATGTGGTGGGGAATTTCTTCATTTACTCGTTCACCGTACCGAGTTTCAGGGAGTTTGTAAGAGAAAAGATGTTCTGTGGCGGGTGTAAAGGCCGGGTTGAGCGCCCCAGAATTGGAGGCAGGAGACGACGGAGGATACAAGGTTTGTGTCTTGTGATACATGCAAAAAACATAATACTGAACTAGGTTCAAAAAACAATAAAATGATAAAAAAAATAACTAATTACTATGTTATCAATGATCATAAGCAATTGAACGTTCCGATATTCTTATATTTTATGATAATCCTTCAATCATTTTTCAGTGCTTGATTGATCATTTTTTCAGATAGTCAGACTAAGACTAAGACCACGACTTCCTATAATATAAAGGCTTCACTTGACAAAGTCAAGGATCCTGTTCCTGACACCGAACAGAATGATGTCAAGAGTATTGTTGCTGACACGAATCTGACTGGTGGCAAGAGTATTGTTCCTGATACCAATCTGACTGTTGTCAAGAGTATTGTTCCTGACACCAATATGACTGTTGTCAAGAGTATTGTTCCTGACAACAATCTGACTGGTGTCATGAGTATTGTTCCTGACACCAATCTAAGTGGTGCCAAGAGTATTGTTCCTGACACCAATCTGACTGGTGTCAAGAGTATTGTTCCCTGACAACAATATGACTGGACTCGAGGATATTGTTTCTGACACCAATCTGACGGCTGTCGAGGATTGTATTGTTCCCGACGATAATCTGAATAGTTTCAAGAGTCCTGGTCCTTTCAATAATCTCATTGATGTCAAGAATCCTGATGAATGATCCTGAAAACACTCTTATAGGCGGATAGGCTATTACAAAGAAGATGACCGTGAAATTATTGAAGGCGTTGTGGCTGAGTGACATTCTGGGGAAAATTGACAATAATTGGCTGACCTATATGTAGCATGTTTTGTTCAGATGCATAAAAACCATCACTTAAATCCCCTTCGAAAATGTGTTTTTCCAGCTTTAATAGTTCACTGAATCGAAATTGTATCCTGAGCTAGTGTAGCTGCTATTGAATTGTTTGACGAAAAAATATTCCATCTACAATTCATTTGTATAACTAAATCGTTTATGACCCCTATTATAATATTGTTATACACAAAAATGTCTTTGTTTCAAGGACTGGTTAAAATTGGAAAAAAGGCCAGCTAAAGTGGGACCGGTAAAATTAGTATAAATTAGCCCAATTACTTCAAAAAGATTTCAGTACTAGGGTAACACACAACACAGTTGTTAGATCTAAATAATGATAGATTAGACCGGGATTTGGGTCTTTCGTCCTTTCTATGCAATTCATTGAGTCATTTGGGGTAAACAATTGAAAATTCTTGGTCCGAGAGGCTGGTTGAAATGGTTCAATATTTTTCCATAGGGTCGGTAAAAAGAGGCGGGCTAAATAAATTCCAAAAAGTTAGCTGGATCCAGACCTCCAGAACACTTCCTTGTCTTCTCTTGGGAATCTTCTGCCAATGATCTCGGGGAGGTGTCAACAGCACACTCTGAGCAAGCCTTTGGGGCACTGGGACAGTGGTGTTGGGTATTAATAAATCATGCCGGATAAATGGAATTCAAAATTTGTAATCAAAGCAGATACGGATAGACTCAATTCTCATATTTCAATAGACAAAATCATCACCGAAAGAAACGAAGCTCTACCGATGAAAAATCGTATCTTTCTCCTCCAACTTACAGAAACCATCACAATTGCTGAAAAACAAACTACCATCTATTATGGACAGACAGATTTGGACAAGTTCTCACCTTCAGATAGCATGTCTGGTCGTACTCCTCCCCACAGCAGCTGTACAGCGGTATACCACCAGTAAGTACCTAGTCCTCCAGATCATGCACTTGGACATTGCAAACGTGCAGGCGACCTACTCACCACCTTTCCTGAAATTATGAAGTGGGTTAATTATACCAAAACAATTGGCCACACCCATGGATCATTGGCATTCGAAAGTGGCGTACTCTATTGAACGTGCTGTTATGCTTTTTATAGTTTGCTCGCAATACAGCATCATAGATTCAAATCATGTCGATCCAGGTTTCTGGAATGGCCAGATAATAGTCATGATAACATCCAATCTGCGTTGGGGCACTACTGGGACTCCTATCACAAATTCGTGTCTTCCAAAAGATTAGGGCTGACATAATATGAACACCGAAGAACCTGAAGAAAACGCGAAGCTACTTCAAGTCCATAGTCAAATAAAAGGAAGGTATGCGCGCGTAAAATAGAACCATTAGACTCCATTAGACTCATTATAGTCATTGAATATATAGACCAAAGGGAAACATCGTCAACTAACACAGATTTTGTTTGCATTTACCTGCTTTATTAACTAACCTAATAACCCACTACTCGTATACCTTAGTAAGTTAGAGGGTACTTGGGAAGTTAAGTACGCTCACCAAAGACATATAAAACCCGCACACGTTGTAAGTACCTGCATCTTACATGCACTGAAGTATACAAACTCAGTTGAAGTAACGTCATTGCAACTAACAGCAACCAAGAACTAGACTTAAAATGAGATGTATACATCCATACATTCGTACGAATATATCATAGGTATAAGTTATATGCATGTACATTTACTCATTTAGTGTGTGTGCATGTCCGTGGCTGCTGCCTGAGCTCTGACCTGGTCGAAGCTTTGTAAAGTTGTAAGTTGTCATGTTTTTAACAGTACCTTCAAGGTTGCATTAATGAAAACCTGAACAGACAACTACCTTGGTAGTATGCAGATCTATCTGAGAATCATATCAGTGTATTCATCAGTTTATTTGGCTATTGTTTGAGTAGGTAGGTACCTACTTGCATACCTAATTCTTATATCTATAATAGAAAGTAGATACCTACCTGCCAAAATCACATGATTTTCGAAAGATTTCTATCAATTCTCACGTATCAGTTATAAGTTATGTCGAAGTGATGACCGTATACTATCGTTTAAACTTCAATCTCTTGAGTGGCGTCGCTTCACATCAACCCGGATCCTCTACACCTCTACGTAAAACATGAAACCACAGCTTCATAGGGTAAAGGGACACTTGACCCCCCACTCCAGTACTTAAATTCTATAGAGGAATTTGAAATTCATGAAATGTGCAGAACCATGATCATTCGGCGTCGTTTCAATATGTGTGACTGCATTCTGTTCTTATTGTTGTGACATACCGATTACTAGTAACACCCGGCTTATTACACGGCTGACACTGCCTGCCTTTGTGCTTTCATTACCCGCGCTTATTACTCTATTATTCGAGAATCTTGGCACTCTTTTGTCTTGTTTGTACAGGTTTACCTGTTACTTCTTGCATTCTATAGAATATAAGCTTAGGGTGATACTTCGAAGTGCTGATATTTTCAACCTGTGATGACCACAAACACCAGGCTCAACAGAATTAAGAACGATTGATAGATGTTTGGGTGACGAATATTCTAAAGCTTCAAGTCATAGTACCTTTAGACCTTTAGAGCCTACCTGATAACGCTAGGTTTTACGGCATTGAACAAGTTTTCCTCAGTAGTTCACATAGTTACATAGGCTATAACCAGGGCTAAACCCTGGCCGATTTTTCCTCCAATGACTCAATGATACCTTTAGAATAATGACTCCAAGAATTAGGTAGTCATGGCTTTAAATGCTTTTATGCTATAATACGACAAACGAAATCGAAAGCTTTACATTTTGATGTCAATTGCCTCATCCAAAATCGAATATAAGTAGGTAGGTAATAAGAGCGAGATAATTGAGCTTCATTGGTTTCGGGATAATTCAAGACTGCCATAACTTCGAACAGCATAACGTAATGTAGGTAATGGGTTGAAATGTTAAGTCGGGTTATTTAAGTAGAAAGTGATGGAAGCTTCATACATTTACAACCGTGAAACCCCTTTTAAACATTACACCACTACTTATCAAAATCAAATCTGAGAAGAATCATTGTTCTAATGGCGGTTTCCTAGGGGCACGAAGTGCTGAAATCGTTTCCAGGGGGCGGCTTTCACCATTCTGCTGAGTTCCACTTTGAAATATTTACGAAAAACTGTTGAAAGAAACGGTTTAAATCTGTTTGAGACCTTCCTGAATTCCGATCTTCGGCTCATGTCACGGAGCAGCGGGAAACAAGGAAGCTCACAAAACGGAACCAAACGAACACAAGAACAGAAATATGACAAGATATTGTGGATCGGTACACACATTATACGAACGCATGCGTGACGCGCGGTTACGAAACTGTGTGATGCTGTGAAAATTTTTGCCGCCGCCGGGAAAATTGAAGGTCACGTGACCAACTTAAGTTTATGTATCACGTGCGCGCGGCTTTAGCGCTAACCTAGCAATTTCCCCTCATATCCCATTTCTCGTTTTGATCTGATTTCTTATCCGTCGTTGCACGGGATTTCCGAAACCAATCGATAACCAATTCCAACATTCTGTCACCTATGAACGTATGAAATAGCTATGATGATGACAGCATACCTTTGTGGCAACATCTAATGCGCTTATATGGCTAGAACTCCAACCATTGTTCATATGTTTCGATAGGTTCACATTTGTTTCAAATGCTGCTAAGTATTCATGAATATTCACCGTGGAATCATGAGTCGATAGTGTGGCTCCACATAAATTATGCCTACTGTTGTCCATAAATTATCCCACACAATGATATTAGCCGGCTGTCATTAGGACACGACATGAGTTGAAATACGAGATGCTTCATAGTCTCCTGTAATGAAATTTGCTGCGAGCTGAATGTAAGAATGTGCGTGTTTCAATCTCTTTGGCTACACTCATGTTGTAAGAGCTAATGTGTATCGAGTGACAGCGTTATTTCTCCGTGTGTTACTGCGTTATTGGTTTGTTTATTGCGGTTACCAGATGGTTGATAAAGCTGTAGGTTGCGATGACATTTCTATCTGGTAATGTTAAGATGTATAAACTGGCCTTTCAAGCTAATATCGTGCCCATTTCAAGCTGCTTAATCGCCTTCACCACTCTGGTTCCAGTTCTTGATATGTTCTTATATGGCTGCAATTCAATAAAACTGATAGAGCAGAAAATTCGCTGCAAAGTATATATTTGGCAGTGTCATTTTAAGAGTGCTCTAAATGTTATGTTGTTTAGCAGCTTGTACACCATATGCCTTGAATAAGTGATTAGTAAGTTATTGATAAGTTATTAATGAACTCGGTTATAAAGAGTTGGAGCCGAGATATAGGGATGAAGTTGTCCTGCTCTCCTTTCATTCACGTGTTTCTGTCAGTATCGACAGGAAAGTAATAACTGTACTTGTACCCATTGGCGTGTAGCAGGGGTTAGTAACTGAACCTCTTGCATTGACTTGTACCTGGGGTTTGATCGTCACATGCGTTGACTTAAAATGTTTATTCTGAATAATTTACTCTGATATTTGATGATGTTAATTGATTAAAGTGAGTATTGAAATAACACAAATTTCTTCGAGAAGACACTCAGAACAGGTTAAAGGCTCACCCCTGATGTTTTGGAAACACGATCTTGAGATATAAGTTAACCACGATGGCCAGGACATGTAACAATGTGCCGGTGGTTTTGCACCATTTGGTCCAAAATAAGTCAACTGCCACTTAGGCGCCTGCCCTTCACAAGATCATAAATTTTGACAAGCAAATACAATCAAATTTGAAATTAAATCTTTATGACACAAATTGAAAGCAATCAATTTCGATTTTGGACTCATTTTTGCTCCGGTCAGGCCTCACTCACGCAAGGACACACCTATGTACTCAAAAACCACCCGAAAAATGTTGGTAAACGTCCTTTCCATCATGACCAACTCATATCTCAAAATCGTGTTTCCCAAACTTACACTTGACACCCCGACACACATACACTTGATAGTTCGACACCCAACACACGTTCATTTGATACCCAGCACAGACGCGGGAATAGATATCTGACATTTACTCACTTGACTGTTGACACCCTACTTCAAGCCACCTGC
The DNA here is from genome assembly GCA_011033025.1 of Beroe forskalii. Taxonomy (NCBI): domain Eukaryota; kingdom Metazoa; phylum Ctenophora; class Nuda; order Beroida; family Beroidae; genus Beroe; species Beroe forskalii. Next base: position 8,647 of record WFMF01000500.1, on the reverse strand, counting down.
ACATCGATAAACATGTCCTCGAATCTCATCAGGATATCGATCATGTGTGCTACTCTATAAGAGAGAGTGTGTGTTCAATCGCAAGCAGTTACTGTGCGTGTTGTAATTTGCCAACTAAATATAACCTTGAAGCTACGTCGGACGGCTATAAATAGCTCCCCTGAGATACATTAAATCTGTCGATTACATGTCAGAGTCGGTGTGTAGTGTGTACAAGTGGCAGCGTGTCTCCCTCGATGGAGTTGAGTAGTTGTAGTAGTAGGAGTAGAATGAAATGTCTGTAGTAAGAGTAGAATGAAATGTCTGTTGCTGTATTCGTTTGCTCGCTTGCTTCTTGCGTTGTACATTCTTACTTTAGAGCTATGGGTCTTGTAAAATGTGTGCGACGCGCGAATCCAGATTTATAAGTGTAACACTGCATTATGGTAGGTACTTGGTTATGCTAACTGCTTGAACTTTATGCATAGCACACTGTGAACAACTAAGAAGGACATTAAAATAATGTCCTCTGATCGACAGCCGACAACACTTACTCATACTGTCCGTTTCACAAGTGTGAATCCATGTAAAATTTCCAGTCGCACGGTGCCGTGTCCGTACCTGATCATACTGTACATGACCCGCGATACAATATTCGGACAGTTCACTGTGAATTGACGTGCCATTTCAATGTGAAGCACACTGCATACATGACGACCCCATGACGACATTTCACTGAATAGTACGCTACCGGCTGCATACTGGACAGTTTTTCACTGTATAGTACGCTATATGCAGGAGGACATTTCAGGGCAGTTTTCCACTGTATTTTACGCTGTATGCAGTACGCCATTTCACTGTATAGTACGCCGTATACAGTACGTCATTTCACTGTATTGTACGCTGTATACAGGGCGATATGACGATGAATAGAACGCCGTGTACAAAGCAAAATTTCACTTTTTTTGCGCTGCATACTGGACGACATTTCACTATTTATTGCGCTGTACACAGTACGGTATTTCATTTAAGGTCCACTGTACACAGTAACACATTTCACTGTATATTGCGCTTCACACCGGGCAATCTGTAAAACTGTAAAAGCCACTGTGCTGTGAGCATAGCTCGTACACACTTCGTTCATTTGCATCATGCACACCATATGCTATTTCGTGTACATGAGTTTGTAGCGTTTAACACAGGCTGATATGCGGACCACAGCGCTTATAACTTATTTTAATTAATTTTTAGTTTCTAGAGCTTCATTTAATATACACACACTTACCTCTTAGTCTGTGCTGCTTTCTAATCTGAAAGCTATCGTGTATATTGCGTGTGTTGTGTGCGGCGTCAGTGGTTTGTATTTGCGTGTGTGCGTATGTGTGTAGTTGTGTGTGTTTTCGCGTGTGTATATTTGTTATTTGTGCGTGTGCGCTGCTTCTATTACCTAGCGTGTACCTATCTGCTTGTATGCAGAGTCTCAGTGTGTTGTCTGCGCGTCTTTCTTGATTGTATTGGTGCGCGCACCCTACCTGTGTGTTTGTGTGTTTGAGGTAGGTCGCGAATAAAATGTGTAGGTTAACAACGTACCAGTAAATTTCTTACACGGTATCATATAACACAGGTCCAAATATTTCAATGAGCACCAAGGAATGAAATTGTATCAAGTGACACAGAATCGTGAATTGTGTCATGTTTTGTTGTGTGCCGTGTGAGCTATGTGCTGCGCTGACCACTTCGTGTCCTGCTACCTTCGTGCTGTCATATTTGCTGCATCGCTGAGCTACGGCGTGTGATGTTTTCTGTGCTAATGTTTTGTTTTTACCATGATGATACTAATTTACTGGAAATACTCCATTCTTTTCTTCCATAGTTTTCGCCGACTTAACTGCTAATTTGCGACATTAGCAACGCATGATCATTTCTCTTTGTTTCGGCGACTTTTTGTAACGGAGTGTTCTTAGCCCTATTAGAAACCCTATCTCGTAAATATTCAATTATCACTGAATTTTCTGATGCCTTTCTCATTCAATGTTTGGTTCATTTTCATATTCAATGAATGTTTTCATTTTAGTTGTACGATGAACGTACATTGTATTTTGATCAAGACATTGTTTCGCGTGAACGTTTGTACACCAGAACACAAACATAGCATATTATTTTGATGTGATGCACTGGCGTCTCCGGCAACTAGTTAATAGCTTTATTTGCTTCTATCATTGTTACCGGGCAATATAGGTATAAATTTACCCTCATTATCTCCATCTCCACTCTTTATATTACAGGATCCTAATCATGTAATTATATAGCCTATTGTCCTTCTCAGTTTCCACCCCAACCTCCTGGTACCAGTGTAACGCATGATAATACGAACCTCTCTGTAACTTTGCACTACCGTTGTATATCATCCAACCTTTACATTCTACATACGTCAGTTGAATCCAATATACTCCTCACCCCTCCTCCTCCTCCTCTTCAAAGCTGTTTTGCTCCACTCCCCATTTTGTGATTAGAGCTCTCTTCTCTTTCTTGACTCTTGTTGAGAGTTCGTGTTGTTTCAATGAACTACAATGCGTTGATATGACGAAGAACATATTGCCAGATGCTGCTTCTTAGACTGCTGTAGCCGGTGCTATCGGGCCGGGCAACGGATTGTTCACGACATTTGTCCTCGTGACCCTTGTTCTCGTAATATCTCTCCACCAATGCTATCCGTATTATGCGTGAAACAGATTTGAGATTCTTATAAGCTTCTTATATACTTCTCCAAATATGGTGAGACCAGGTCACGCTATTTTGCATTGTAATTCCGTGGTGATTGTATACAGCAGCTCGCACTTGCATGGTCGCTAAAACAAGGGTGGGTGGGGTAGAATTCCTCATAGTTATTATGTGGTGGCCGGACGCTCCCCTCGCAAACGGACGAAAGCTATTTAAGCTATTTCACTGAGTAGCGATTACAATATAGAAGATTCTTCAATGATGCGAGCAATCTCAGATCTCTCCATCTCATTAAAAGTGCGGGCAACTATTAGAAAATGTTTCAATGCATTCGATCCATATGCTGCTTAGTGATTAGTGAGTATTCTTGATGATGGTCTCCCGTCATCCTCTGATAAGATACTAAATTTTATATTTCATGTGATCAGTAATTTTATTAAGCCGGTCTTCATTTTGCAATTTAAGCATATATATTAACAATTTGTTGACTGCTTCACCAGCAACAACTTAACATGTTGGCTGCGTCGGTGACAGGCGAAATACCGGTGAGAATGAGCAGTACACACATTAAAGTATATTTCTGATTTATATATCGTACTCTGACATGTTTAAGTGTATCCAATATATATGTATAGGTAGCGCGTTGCGTACTCGCGCTCCAGTACTAGGGTTTCCTCGAATCTGTATGTGTGCGCGTTCTAAGTGTACTCGCTGAATGTGGGTTCGCTAGCTTTACACTTGCTTCACACCTTCTTCTGCATACCAAGCAATATCGAGCTGTGGGAGTGCGGGAATGCAATGTTATGGCCTTTCTGAGCTCGTTAGTTTGAAAGGTATTTCCTCATATCAAATATCAAAATGGATTTTTAGACGGCTGAATCATCTGTTTCGTTCTATTTAATTTAGTAATGGGCTTGGGACTACACGTCCTCCTTATTGGCGGTTGGCTGGTGGTATTGGCCTCACCTAGAATTCACTCCGGGATAAAATTTAAAATTAAGGTGGCCGGGGGGTCTAGGGTCGATTTTCGGCTTCTGATAGGGCAGAACTGATAGCTGCCAATACGTTTCATTAATGTTTGAAATCGCGTGTTCGCCTGTTATTACAGCGCGTTAGAAGTTCGCGCGCGCACTGAAATTACAGGCGAACTAGCGATTTCAAAATTTAATAACTTCTACTAGGAACAATATTTTTTAATGAGGTAAAAATCTTCTGGCAGCTGGCGTTCTGCTTTATCAGAAACATCAAAAAACTAGAAATTGACCTCGGACCCCCCTCCCCGGCCCCCTTAGCTTCAGTTGAACAGAAATTGCCCTGAATTCCAGCTTTTCCTGAATAAAAAACAACAAAAAGAAAAGCATGATTTCAGTTCTATTTTAATGCTAAAATGTGTCTCTGAATTTTATGATTATATAGAAATTGAGCCCCCCCCCCTTCGTTTTGAAAGGCCCCCACGAAAAAAATTAGGAAGCTCCGACCCCATATAGCTCGAAAATCTGTATATGATTACGATGAAAAATAGATTTAAATGTTATATCGTTCTGTGGGTGGCCTTTTGCGATTGATATTCGATGAATATTATTCATTGGGGAGGAGGTGTCCTTGTGTTACAGTTCTCATCGTGATTCGTTGAGTGAAGATTTAAATTTGATAGTTCCTGACGACAACTGATATCATCACCCGTGTGATACACAGGACATGGTGCATATTGCATAACTGATATATAACATCCACATTCCACATAATAACAGTGTGGGAACCAATCAGTCAACCACGTAGGGCCATTTCCAAGAATTTGACACGATGATAGTCTGATAAACCTTCACGTATATTTTAACAGACATAATCTTTATTAACGCTAAAATCCTTCTTCAAATTTCCGAAAAAATTACAAAATTTAACGTTTCGGTGTTTTTCTGACGAATTTTGTCCATCATTTTGATTTTCGCCCATCTACTTTTACAATCATTTGGTGATTGCCTTTGAACTTACCGATAGTAATCAGTAGTAAGTACTTAAATATTTGAAAATGTAAAAATTTTCACGGACTTCATTTTCACTGACAGCCCATAACCATTCAATTCACGCCGAGGCCCTTAGTCATGTCGTGCTATAGCAATGTCCAATATTGTAGTACAATCAATGGAATTTAGAATCCTTACATTCCAACATTGCGGTAGATTTTTATGTTTCAGAGAGTCGCCAAGTGTTCAGGAGCATTGCTCTGTGTTGTCACTTATTGCACTGTGTTTTCACTGACTGCACTGTTGTCATTGACTGCATTGTGTTGTCAATGACTGATCTGTGTTGTCACTGACTGCTCTGTGTTGTCAATGACTGATCTGTGTTGTCACTGACTGCTCTGTGTTGTCACTGACTGCTCTGTGTTGTCAGTGACTGCTCTGTGTTTTCACTGACTGCTGTGTGTTGTCACTGACTGATCTGTGTTGTCACTGACTGCTCTGTGTTGTCACTGACTGATCTGTGTTGTCACTGACTGCTCTGTGTTGTCACTGACTGATCTGTGTTGTCACTGACTGCACTGTGTTGTCACTGACTGATCTGTGTTGTCACTGACTGCTCTGTGTTGTCACTGACTGCACGGTGTTGTCACTGACTGCCTTGTGTTTTCACTGACTGCACTGTGTTGCCTGCACTTTGTTGTCATTGACTGCACAGCGTTGTCAATTATTGCACTTTGTTGTCACTGACTGCTCTGTGTTTTCCCTGACTGCTCTGTGTTGTCACTGACTGCACAGTGTTGTCACTGACTGCACTGTGTTGTCATTGACTGCTCTGTGTTGTCTCTGACTGTTGTGTGTTGTCACTGACTGCACTGACTGCACTGTGTTGTCACTGACGGCTCTGTGTTGTCACTGACTTCTCTGTGTTGTCATTGACTGCACTGTGTTGTCACTGACTGCACAGTGTTGTCACTGACTGTAATTTTGTCATTGTCTGCACTTGTGCACTGTTGTCACTGAGTACTGAAATTTCAATAAATTTAATAATTGTTATTTATTTTGTTCTTTTCATTATAAAGCAGTGTTCCGCGGATGGCATGTTAGATTGTTATGCTAGGTTTGTTGAAATTCTTTCCCCCGTACGTCACGGAACAATGCTGCCACCAAAACACTGAGTGATTTAGGTGACAGAGCTAACCATTAAACGTTCCAAATAGTTTAGTGACGCACGTTTGGGGAATGTTATACCACCAAAACAAATCCACAAATACTTTTCACATGGTGAAATTTGCTTTATTGGGTTTATTGGACATAAATATGCCAGGAATTTTATATGTAACATCTTAACATATTGGAGTTGTAGAATTTGGGATTATCAATTCACGAACCCAAAATCATGCGAAACATTTCTTGATAAATGAAAGGATTTGGTGTTATATGATTCAATAATCATTCAAAAATATGACTTCAGCTGTTGTTTAATCATATATTTTTAGTTTAATTCCATCTATTTACTTCTATATAATGGGTCATCTAATGAGTACCTAATGACTTCTATCAACTTTCACATGCCTCAACAAGAAAATGGCTCATGCACCTACCCCACCTACTATTGTAGTGGTAGAGTAGGAGTAATAGTTTTTATAATGGTTAAGAAATAAAGAGGAGGAGGAGAAGGAGGAGGAAACAATTTCTTTTATTCAGTTATTTTTGGCTCTTCTGTTTCTTATTCTTTTATTCGGGCATTGACAGGCAGCCTGGACTTTCTTCAGCGTATCTTTGTCTCTGGTGACTTCTCTCGTTTGATTGCAGTTTCAGGAGAATTCATTTCAGCTCTCAAATGCATAAGTCGTAAAATAAATTGTTGTCGAACGCCCTGTAATATAATTTGCAAATCGAGTTGTGAAAAATCATAAAGTTTAGGTAATTCCAAAGTCGGGAAAATTATATTATCATAAACTTGGCTATTAAGCTTACTTACAATTTGAATAATGAGCACAGAGCAAATATTCCTCGTTCTTAGTGTGGAAGAAGCTTACATTTATAATTATTCTGTTTAAGAAGTTGATGTTAATCAAGTTAGTAGTGGTACACGTTGCTATGGCATCCAAACCATGAATATCATCAACAACACAAGTACAGCTAGCTGTGTGGTGATATCATTATTTTGAGCGAGCATTGACTACTCTGTTATTTTCACCTGCTTTGAATCAAATACACGGAATATTTTGCCACAGTCAGTGTTGCTAGGATGGACTAAGGTTTTACATTGATGTTACTTTGTTAAAGGTCGTTGTAAGCTCAGGTTTGTTATTAATTCTATGGTATTCTATTCAATGGGGCGTCCTTTTATATTCTGTTGTAGGTTTCCATTCATTATTTCCATTCAGTGTGTAGCTCTGGGTTATGGAGGATGTACAACCGTACAATATTTCAATAAAGGCAACAAAGTAACGGGGGAAAAATTGTTTCATTGTTTGCCTTGAAAACATCAAAAGGTAAAAAATTTCCCACTATTAGAGCCATTTCGAAAAGTAGAAAGTCTATTGGATAATGGATAACTTGACTGGATGATATTTTAAGCAAATCAGTTTGATTTGCATTTAATAAACCTTAGATTTTTTGGCACCAATTTTCATTGACACGGGACACCATTTCTCAATGCTTCATTTCACCTTGACATCATTTTAGCATTAATTTACCTTGACACCAGTTTTCCTTAGTTGCACCGTTTACCATCACCTCGTTGCGCTGAACTCTACTCAATTAAATCTGAAATTATAATGAACAGTTCAACGCACTGAAATTTTTAACCTTTTAAATCTACCTCCAATCCTAAGTGACTCCAGTTTATGAATTCTGAATCTGACCAATAAGCTTGCTCTAAATCAGTGCTCACGGTCAGTTTTTTTTTTCTAAAACGTTTTGGGGTATTTTGCAGAATCGTGCAGCACGTTAATTTCTCAACGCTCGCGTTTTCATATTATGCCAGATTAACTTGTCACTTTCTTATGACCGTTTACAAGTGTAGTCGAATTTGTCGTTTATGAAGCACAGCAGGTATTATAATGCATAATTGTAATCAAAATTTCAGCAAATCTACTCTCTCTTTGCTTTCTCTTCGACGAACATATAAAATGTAATTTTGGATAAATATCCTCACTATATAATATTTTCAACCACTGTACGGAATCTAGATATATCAAGCTATCAAGTTATGCCGGGAATGCTCTGAAAATTTAGAGTTTAATTAAGCTGAACTCAGTGACAATCAGGCATTATAATTCGTGCATGGTCTTAAGACACTTCCCTTTCACTCAGCCTCTCTCTTCCTCTCAAAATGTCCGCGCAGATAATAGTGTGGTTGAGATGACGTCATGATCATAGCTGACTGTGGTGAGTTGGTAACGTGGACCGCCTATTTGTCGTGCGGGTGGGTAGTGGAGAGCTTAATAATTCGGTGTCATTATTGGAGTAATAATCTTGCAAAATGCACACCACATAACCCCCAAATTTACCTTATATAGTGCACACGGGTATATTGCTGTGAAGAATTAGCAACCATCTTTCACTACATCTATTTCGCGTTACCTGCTTGTGCTTCGACTTCAGTCTGCTGATTTTTTACAATTCTCATGATTTCTTTTAAGGTCTTCATCATAATACAAGAAGTATGTTGAGTTAATTAACTTCTCATTGGTTACAAATTTAAATTTTGTCAATTGATTGTATTTGCGAAGATTGCTCGCACATATGATATTCAATCAATACCATTCGCGCTCATAACTCACAAGCATCATACTGGTAAGTGGTTTGAAAAGTGACTCTGAAGACCTTAAACCAAATATATTGAATATATTTGGTCTTAGGTCTTCAGAGTCACTTTTTAAACAAAGTGACACAGGCCAGACGCAAAGTGACACAGGCCAGACGAAAAGTGACACAGGCCAGAAACAAACTGACGAACACCAGAACAGACCAGA